>ML783949.1:370350-389616 GCA_009831015.1 Picea engelmannii | reverse complement strand
GTTACCAAGATATTGTCTATCTTTAGACAACATTCATGTATTTATGTATTCATGTTGTTAGTTGCTTAAGATTTTCTTTACCCCAATCTTTAATAATGGCATGGACTCAATTATAACATTAAATCCAACTTTGAACAAGTATAACCATGAACTTGAATTATACAACCAAGCATTCTCATGTCCGTTGGACTTACAACACAAAATTGAAGGAAAGAACTATAGTGTTCTTTTATAAGCCACTTACTTGAAAGCATATTTTAACTAGTATGGTAAATTAAATATTTTTTGTGAATAGGACATAAACAATCCATCTTAATCCTTTATCGCATGAGCACTAGGAGGGATAAAAAACAAATGCAAACACAAATATATTAATGCTTAAAAGATCGGATGGGATTAAACTATAACTATATTGTTGTTTTATTTTATTATTGTATATTTTTGTTATCATTATAATTTGGTTTGTTTAAGGTAAAATCATGAAGGTGGGTGTCTATTTTGCTTGTTTTATGAGAAAAAAAAAACTATATTTTCACAAGTTCTTCAACTTCCGACATACAAAAGTATTTTTTTTATTTAGAATTTCACTTTACAGTAAAAACAAAATTTGTGAAGAATTTTGTTAGCTTTCCAATGACTATTTTTCAATTTTTTTTTATCAAGATTTGATATGTCAATTTAACAATTGTTTAACAGTATGTTTTTTAAACATAAAAGAAATGATAATGAGTTATTTTTTCCCCCAACAATGTATCTATTATTAAACTTTTGTTTTTAACAAATGAAATATACTGTAAAAAATCTACAGAGAATCTATTTTATTATGACTATAATTTTGAATCTAACGGATGAATACTATAATTTATACAATTTTTTTAAGTTGACCAAGCTGAAAACGTTGCAGATTTTAAACACATGTTTTCTCCCACCTTATATCTATCTTAATGTTTACTTAAAAGTAAAATATAAAAATACTCTTTAAAAAAGAGCAATTTAAAGATTATGAATATAATTTTTTCTAAATTTTTCACTGTGCATTTTTAGAGATACAGATATTTTATTTCACTGAATCATAATGTCAGCTAAAAATATTATGCAGCGATTTTTTAAAAATATTAAATAAAAATTGATAAAAATAATGAAAATGAAAACAAATTATAGGAATTGAAAGTAGATTCAATTTTGCAAATGTTGGTGTCATTTTCGAAACCAAATTCTGAGTATTTGCAGGAATCCACAACCTCCAAAGTTTAGGTAAGCTTGAGGGAATTCTTTGGTTTCTGCATATAGTCCTAATTTCTAGTTTTTGGCCAAAAAACATTTCTTTCAGCTGAAAAACTAAATTCTAACGGAATCCATCAAAATTAAATGGTTTCCAAGATTTTCGGCCGAAAAAACTTTTTTTTCAGCCGAAAGATGGTTGAGTGAATTTCGTCAACCGCAAAAAATGAAAAGACACGTTGTATCGTTTCATTTCGCGCCAAATTGTATAAATACGCTTTCATTCAAACACATTTAACACAATTCATCATTTGCTTGATGGTTTTCCAGAGCACCTAAACAAAGTTTCAAATCATCTTTTTTCGTTTTTGTTGAATAAGGTAATTGATGTTTGTTCAAGTTTTTTATTGGAATAACAATTTATATGTTGAAAGATAAATGTTGAACATTCTTTCAAGGCGAAGTCTTTGTTGAACATAACTTTTATAGATAACTATACTCATGGGAAACAAAAGTTTGCGCAAGAGAAAATTTGATCGCACTCGAGATGAAACTCACCATAACAATCAAAGGAAAGAGCATTATTGGAGAAATAAACGAGAATGTGAAAAAATTGAAGAAATAAACGATAATAATGTAAATAGAGATTTTCAACAAGAAGATGTCCAACTAGGTATGCATGCACATATTGTCTATATTAAAAGTATAAAATTCACATTTAAAATATTGTTTAATATAATTGATTGTAATTACAATTTGATGTTTTTCAAAAAATATAAATAGATTTGTCTCATAACGTCGATGAAGGCATTGAAACCGAAATTGAAGCAGAAGATGTTGAAACTGAAATTGAAGCAGAAGACGAATCACCTATAGGTATGTACATAAATTTAGATCATACAAGATGAACACTTGTATATAGTTTAGTGAATTTATGTTCAAGATTTGTTTTTTAATATAAACTTCAAATTGAAATATGCAGGAGAATCTATCAACATTGATGATGAAATATTAGAAAATATTGATACTGACAAATTTGGAATGAAAGAAGCTAAGCATTATATAAGATATTGAACTAAGAATATGTATAATATTGTTTTCAAAGATGAATCAGTAGCAGTACAAGCTCAACTTTTACTCTGTGTAATAAATTTAAGAAAATTAAAAGAAGCTACATCATTATTGGGTATTCAAAAGTCGACAAAAGCTACAAAGGTGAAACAGAATGTCTTTGACAATATAACTAGTGTATTAAAAGCTTTTGGAAAATCTTGAAAAAAATATGTCAGTGTTGCACATAGAGCGATACAAATAACAGTTGTTTCATCTAGCAATATAAAAGATCGTTTGACATGACACACAGAAAAAAACGATGGGAATGTAAAAAAAAACATTGTACAAACATAGAGATATTTTTATTAACATATTCAAATTTATATTCAATCTTCAATCATTTTCTTAAGAGATTTCAAGTTAACAAGTTCTTTTATTGTGCAGATTTTTTTGGTATGTTGGAATCCAAGATGTAAATAGATCAATCCTATATGAAGTCGGTACAATACATGGGACATGAAAAATACATTTAGTTAAAAAAAATGTTACCAAAATGTGTTTGCATTTGATAGAAGAATGAGTCTTGTTTTTGTTCAGTTTGCATAGAGGACACAGAATCCATAGAGATTTGCGAAAACGAAAATGAAGAATATGTTAAAGCTTGGAGACATACCGACCTTAATATAAAAGTAAAAATTCTACTTGCAAGATCAGAGGAGATGGAATCAAATGAAACTATAGTGAGAGTTGATGGCGATAGAGTTTTTGATATTGTTAGAGAAGGTAATTTTTATGTTTAATTTTTTTCAAATAACTTGTAGATGTACTTGTGTGATAATCTAACACGAACTATTTGTTGTCCAATATATCCAATTATTTGCAGGAGATGTCTTTGTTATGGTTGCACCTGTAGACAACACTGAAAACATGAAATATTATTTGATGCAATGCACAGAATAAAAGATGAAGTTATTAGATGATTTTGATGATAACGGTTTTATATATGAAAGATGATCCATTGTATTGAAAGGATATTTTTTTTCAAGAAACTTATCAAACTGATACTCATGTTCACTTTCAAGACTATCAATCAGATGTCACAAGTTGTCAATATAGTCATTTGGTATGTGCAGCGCACATAAATTTAATAGAAGTTCATTAAAAAAAATGTTCAAAAATGGAAAATGTCCAAAGTCGATCATGAACGAATAATTGAAGATAGAATACCATTACGATTTCTTTAAACAAGTGACATGTACATTCCATGTATTTATGAATATCTAGGATTCTAGAATCATTTCCTGTTTAGTTTACTTTCATGGTCCATTCAATTAAGAAAAGTTGTATTTTTTATGAACTATAAAGTTTACCAAACCTTATTTACAATTTCAAGGAAGAACCTATAAATTGTATCTAGGGAAACTAAATTGACCTATATTTTTTATGATTATACTTTAATCCTACAAATTATCCAAATTGTATACACAAATCCTTTAATGCATGTAACCAATTTACTGCATATAGGATAAATGCGTTCATTATTTGCAATTTGATTGTTCAATGTTTTTCCATATGAAGAGGATAACTTCATATCAAAATTAGAACCCATTTCCATGTCATTATAAGGGACTATTGATGGCTTAGAAAAACTTTAAAGACATCTTAAAGTGTATGATTAACATCCTAATTAAAAAATTCAAGGTAATACATGTATGGTTATCATCCTAACTAAAAATTTTAAAGTCGTCTTAAAAAGTATCAATTTTAATTATGAAATTGTGAATTTTGATTCCAAAAGTGTTGATATTATATTAAATTGTTAAATTTTTGCATTTAGTTTTCAATACCTTGAAGCAATTTGAAATAAAAATGTGTATGATGAACAAGTAACAAGTTACTTATATTCTACACATTAAACATAGTTTTCATTGAGTTTGATTGAAAAAAACTGAAGTTGAAAACGAATTTGATTTTGTGGCCTCATAAAAAAAATAAAATAAAAGAGGTCATCTACTAAAGCTTGGTTTGTTGCATTTAGATTTTCATAATTTTAATTGAATTAATGGTAGGGGTCATATTAATGGCATTAGTGAATACTTCCAATGTAGAGAGGATTTATAATTTTCATCGACCATTTTCTACCCTTACAAAACCAATTTATATCAATATAAATTTTCATGAAAATCACTTAAACTTATATTAAATTTGATGACTTGTTTTGACTATTTTCAATGTTGAATTGTCATTTCATTGTAAAATTTCATAAGAAACTATAAATTTTGATGACTTGTTTTGACTATTTTTAATCATATTTCCAAATCAAGCAAAATTTAAATTATAAGTGAGAAACTATAATTTTTATTTCATATTTTCTTGTCATTTCATTGTAAAATTTCATAAGAAATTATAAATTTTGATGACTTGTTTTGACTATTTTCAACCATATTTCCCAATCAAACAAAATTTAAATTATAAGTCAAAAACTATAATTTTTATTTCACATTTTCTTTAATATTTCATTGTGAAATTTCATAAGAAACTATAAAATTTGATGAACCATAAAATTTAATATGTATTTAACATTTTCTTGAATATTTCATTGTGAAATTTCATAAGAAACTATAAAAATTGATGACTTGTTTTGACTATATTCAAGTATATTTCTAAATCAAACAAAATTTAAATTATAAGTTACATTTAACTCCAAAATTCTGGACTCTAAGCCATCGCTTTATGATAGATCACTTCATACCAGCGATTCAAACCTGCAAAAGAAAATAGAATTCAAAAATTAAAAATTTACAATAAAATTTATGTACAAATTTAAAATAAAATGTACACATGTACCATTTTAAATAAATAAAACAAGTTGTGATTAAAGAAAAATTGACATACATATCAAAAGAGTTAAGTCTCATCCTCCAACATACTTATTTTCACCAAATATAATGTAAACATATTTTCCACCAAATATAATTTAAACATATATAACAATAAAAAACAATAATAAAAAAAAACAAATAACACATATTAACATATATAATTTAACTAAATATTTTCCCTCACAAAGTTCCAAAACTTCCAAAATAGTTATTCTCCACATTAAGCATACATGATTAAAAATTTGTAAAATTTTATCCAAAATCTTAAAAATATTTAAAGAGAAAAATTGTTTTCTTGGTAAGAAATTTTTTTCTTCAGAGTTAGATAATAATCTGAAAAATAAATATAGAATTGTGTCTAAAGAAAGTTCACAAATCTCCATATTAAGTCATTCTTCCAATGAAATATTTATCTTCTTGTGGATAAAGTCTCAAATCCTTCAGGTGAAATTATCATCTCAGGTGATCGTATTTGATCATTTTTACTCAACAGTAAAATACTAATCTCTTCAATAGTAAAATACTTATCTCCTCTTCTGCAGTGATTATATAATCAAATTCCATAATTCTCTTTCAAATTAAAGGACTCATAAATCTCCATATTAAGTCATTCTTCCAAGAAATTACTTATATCTATGAAAGTTCACAAATCTCCATTTTAAAAATCATTCTTCCGAAAAATACTTATCTCATCTTTTTGCGGTGGAATATATGTTCTCATATAATCTTTCATGTACGTGAAGAAAACGCAAATTTTCACATATATTAAGTCATTCTTCAAGAACCATTTAAATATTTCATCTTTAGGATGTATTTATATTACATATAATCAAATACTCTTTGAAATTATCTGTGAGCTAACTCACATATACAATATGTGCACGAGCTAGCTCAGATATACATATACATAGTTTATTTGTAAATCTATTTGAATGTTGGTTTTTGTGATTAGTAACCAATTTAATTAAGAGTTTGACAATACCATGGCAAGAAGAAATTTACTTCGGTGTATGTAGAAAACACAAATGTTCATACTGCGTTATTCTTGGACAAGAAGGAAGGAATGCAATCAAAGAAAATTTAGAAACTTCCTATTTTCTGATGTGGGATAGAGTTTGTTCTCAAATAATCAAATGTTCAAGTTCAAAATTAGGTCTTCATCATGATCTAAACTTAAATAAGTTTGAATGTACCATTTAAGACAACGAAAAACTTATATAGGGGTTCTATATATTTCAAAATAATTGATCAAAGACAACGATGTGCCAACCTATGATTCAATAAATCAAATGTTGTTTAAGACATTCTTCTTTTAAATTAATAATTTAAATGACAATTTGCAATTTTAATATATAACTAAATTTGTTTTCAACATGCAATGATACCTGTGAACTCCCACCCTCTTCAAACTCCTCCAATGAGAATTGAGACAAGCATGTCCAAGTAGTAGGAGATAGAATGTGGATCTATGAACAACACAACTAAAATCTAAATCTAGGATTCAATGTATTCACATTTATACAAAATTATAAATGTTGTTGATCTTATTCAAAATATTGGAGATTGGACAACTAAAGTGCTCATCTATGGATATTAGAAAACACATACCTGATTCAACCCATCCAAATTTAAACTTGTGGAATCAAGTCCCCTAATTACTGGGGATTCATTTAACATATCTCTAAACTGCAATTAATGACAATAACAACTCAATTATTTCTATAGATACAATGATATGTATCTAGATATAGAATTAGAAGTAAACTATCCTAAAATGTGTCAAAATATTACTAACTAGAACGCATACCAATCTATTGTTCGGTTCATCATTTTGAATGACCTCCTTCCAACCATCACGAAAAAATTTTGCATACTCTGTAATATCTTCTATTGACATGATATCTAACTCTGCATCTGTTTTATAAAATAATATGGCCCGAGAATTGGCTTTCACTCGCTGACGGTTCAAACCAACATCAACACCACAAAAACGCGATTCTAAATTTTCCCCGATTTCATTCCTAGCCTCTTTTTCAACCTCTGATGAAGCTCGCAACTCTGAATGTGAAGAAAATGCTCATGTTGGGCGAGATACTAAAGGTCGTGGAGGCCTCTACAATGTCGCATTTTGATATTTTCATTTTCGATCATATGTCCGTCATTTACCAGCCCCATAATAATCAGACGGTAGACTAGTATAATTAGGGTGCATGTCCATGAAAAACTTTGCATAAAAGTGTCTTGCAAAATAATGTGGAATCTTATCGTTCCACGACAATTTCTCATATGCTGCCAAAAATATGTTATACATATGTCATGCAATGTCGGGGTGCTTAAAATATTGTACCTTCAACATCTTCCGCTTTGGCCCATCTTTGAAATTGAACATCGAAATTGTGTTTTCTTTTGAAACTTTATTTTTTAATGCGTACCGTTTATCAGGGCCCATCATCTCTAACTTTTGTCACCTCATCAAATCAATAAAAATGTCAGTGGTTGATCCCATCTTTTCATATGCGTCCATAAAGTTTTGCAATAAATGTAAAACAATCTGCAAGCTTTGTTTACTCTCCTAAGGGAGATTCAAGATCTCTAAATCATTTTCCAACCTACTTTTAACACCTGAGCATCGCTCAAGGGTCATTGTTTCAATAATCCCTTCTCAGGGAAGTCCATCATCAACATACAAATGATAGGTGGACATAGGCGTGTAATCTTATGTTTCTTGATAACGTCTTCTCCTAAATCCACCTTCACCTTCTGCACCAACATTAGAATCTTTGTTACACCCACTCTCTCTTTCATTGTCGTCCCTCACTCTAAACTCATTCTCTACACACACATTTGAAAGTAATTACAACATTTAACTTGACATAAATTTAAATACACAAAAATAAACAAAATAAAAAAAAATATATCAAAAATATTCTCTTGTCCTGAGGTATTCCCTACATTCTCATGTGTAGTATCAATGCGCAACCTATATAAGAAGGTTGTATCCGTGGCACTTGTTTGAGTACATTCTGGAGTTGATCTATTCACAGGCTCATTTGATAATCTCCTCTGACGAGATTGTCGTTGGTCACTCGGAGTCTCGGTCGAAGAAGGGGTTCCTCTTCTTCCTTCTTGGGAGATCCTAGAGCATTTGCAAGGAATGTTTGGAGACTCCCATCTCGACATCTCACCTCAATATCTATCCTTTAAAAATTCATGAAAATTTAAGCACAAGACAAGTACGAGTTAATATCTCCAACATTGACCAACAAAAATTATGAAGAAAAAAAAAATTAATAGAAATGTTATTTATGTTAGACATAATTATAATAGGGTGATGCATAACTCCATTACCCATGCTCATTTCAAATATATTTTGGTTTCTTACTATTAGCACAAATAACCTTGGTAAATCCACCAAAAATGGAAAAAATAATTAGACGAGCACATATTAGTACATAAATTTTATGAATGCTCCAAAAGTACAAGTGGCAAGGAAAAGTCACAACATGATAAGAACTTACTATGATGGAAACACATAATATATGAAGAGTACATGGGTCAAAGTCTGGTAATGTAGTAGCAGTTGTATATATCCAGGCAATCAAATTTCATGCATCCAACGGGTATGGAGCACAGTACATGAAAATCAACGATTAACTTTACACCATGTTTGGTTGGATGGAAGAAATCTGTTATCTAATTAAATTTTAAATCAATGATATCATTGCTTTATGATACAATGTCAAATTACATCCAATCAAACATTTGCTAGCTAAGATGCATCATAAAGTCGTGACCGGGGCTAGATAGAAGAAGAAGTTGAAAATTCTACTCACGTCCATTCGAAAGAATTTCCATATTGTGGTGGAAAGGAGGAATTTGATGCCATGTTTCATCCCAAAATAAAGCATTGGTTCCATCATTGACTTCACAAAAACAATGAGTGTGGATAATATCTTTCTTTTTTCAGACATTGTTCCATATTAAGGAGCTTGAAAATTTTCCTGAAAGTATGATCAGGTCTTGAGGCTCTATGAGAGGGTAGTACTTCTTGCACCAAAGGAGGGCCCATAGAGTGTAGTACTTCATTTAGCTCCACAAAATGAGTTGGGGATATCTGGATCTTTGAGAATGAGTCCTCGTTTGAGGTTAGAGAGACTGAGTGTGTCCAAGTGACTAAATCTCATTTCTTTTCTTTGCAAGTTCCACCCCACACAAAGGATCTTTGGAGGTTTCAGAAAACTTTCAGGATCGTTTTGGGAGAAACCATGGATTAAAAAAAGTAAAGAGGCGTGGATTGAAAGATATACTTGAGAATGACCAGTTGTCACGATGCATTGAGCATTCTGAAGGACCAATTAGACAATTTCTTGTTCATTCAGGAGACGAGGTCATCCCATGATGAATTTCATCGTCTATTTTCAATGAGAAAGAATCGATATATTTTGATGGAAGAGAGCTCCTTTGGAATCCAAGGATCCTGTAGATGTGAGCCTATACAACAGAGGTAGTGTGAAAGAAAAAAAAAAACTGAGACTAAGCCTTAGCTTCTCTGGTTGTAGACTGAGCCATGAGCATATTGTCATCAACAAATTATTGATGGGAGATGGGATGATACTTATCGTCAATACACAAGACTTAATTTTATTTTCTACCACAGTCATTTTGATGGCCCTGCCAAGACGTTCATCCATCAATATGAAGACGAAGGTCGAGAGGGGATCGCTCTGCCTGACACCATTGGAGGGGGAAAAAGTAGAAGGGGAGTAGTTGACCAGGATTGAAAAGTAAGAACGAAAGGTAAGGAAAAGTAATAATTTGATCGAAGGATTTAGACATATCCAATTTTAAGAGCATACCGAGGGTTTTGGAAATTTTTAGAGAGTGGATTCAACCATGTGGAAAGGATAACCCAATCCAAAATTTGTATCCCCTCCACATAGATGACTTTAGTAATGATTTTGTAGACCATGTTACAGAGGGAAATTAGGTGAAATTTGTTGGGGTTTTCCACCTTGTCTTCCTTCGAGATGAAGATGAGGAAGGTTATATTTAGATCTGGGATAAAATTGGAGTAAATGTAGGATTCTTCTACTAAGGCCCATGTGTCCCAAGCGATCGAGTCTTGAAGCCACCTGGTTTTGGTCTCTTTTACAGTTGTTCTAGGTGTGAATGTCATTGATGGTTAAGAGATTGGCTGGTATCAAGAAAGGATTGGGATTCATGGTCGAGCCTTCTTATGCCTCCTTTATTTTCGTTCAAAGAGGTAATTATGTTGAAGTATTCACCAATAATCCAATGATCATTATTGATGATGGGGTTGCAGGTGTTGAATGGAGTCGAGAAAATGAAGCTTGTGAGGGATAGAGTTGGGGCCATAAAAATTAGTGAGAAAGCAATTTTGATAAGACCATACAAGTTGGAAGGGAGCTGTGAGGAAGCGTTTGGTGGTAAAGAATTTGGACAAAGTTATTTTAGCAAGGTTCTAGATAAGGGAAAGGCCTTCTTCTACTTTGTGTTCATATAAGGCCATAGCTTGGGGTCCTTATTAGATACAAGAGGAAAGGATTTGAAGAAAGACTTGGAGGCATTTAGTTTCGTGTATCATTACTATAAAGGGATTTTCCTAGAGGATTTTTTACTGAGAAGCCTATTCCTGGTTTTACCATTAAGGCCTTTGATATTCCAAGAGATGACCTTCATGAGGAATGTGGGGGGTTGTGTAGGAAATTATCTTTCATCAAGGTAAGGCAGCCTGAGTTAACAAAAAACTCTCCCAGATATTTAAGAAGTTGTGTGTTGCTTTGCCAACCTCTTTTTCTTTTTCTTTAGGTTTTTTAGGTTGAACAGAGGAAGAGGATTTAATTCTTGTAGAAGGAACATAGGGCATACCTTTTATTTTTGTTGTTGGGTTGCTAAGAATTTTATTATGAACCAATGAGTCCTTCAGAAGATAAGCCTATTTATCAGTGATTGAATTCAAGTCTTCATGCTAGTAGGAAGAAGAAATGGACTTTAGGTCAATATCTCCAAGGTCCATTTCATTTCCATAGCAATAGCTTAACCTGTAATGTACCCAGATTTTCTACAGGAATTATTTGCTACATATTTTCTATAGGAATGTACCCAGATTGCGGAAGAGGACATGCATTATTATAAAGTTGGGGACTCTGCTCAGGCTTTCCTGAATGGGGTGCTTGTCATCTCATGGAGCCCTGTACCAAGTGGCATGCACTCAAGGACTGTTGAAAATGATGATAATGCTAAGGCAGTTTCAAGCTTGAGTAGGAATCATGAGCTTGCCTAATGATCATTTAATGCCATCAACTCATTCAGATGGTATTGTCACAACTCTTCTTTAGACATCCTGGTGGCTTGTGTGGCTAACAATCTGGGTATCAGGAACTCTGCTAGGACCATCAAGGCTAATAAACCCATTAGACAAAGACTAGACAAACCAAGCCAGGTATCTCTTATCAACTGGAACTGCACTATTAGGATTCCCATGTAAACTACACCCCAAGTTCATAGGCACAGTTCGTTCGTCAACTAGAGTATGGTTGTTCATCAGCAGCAGCAAGGTTTGTTCTTATAGTGGAGTAGCACCATGCAACATATATTTGTTCCCAAAACCAATGGGACCATCATCTTAGTCTTACCCCAACAGAATGGGACCGTGTTGAGTAATGCTTTTAATAATCGACCTTCACTTTGTTGCTAGTTCGGTGAGTTGATCCTGAAAGAAGTTGACTAACTCTTATTCTATGTCAGCATGTTCTGCCACACTGTTTTCCTGTCTATCTTTTGAATATGTGATGTGATTGTGACGCCTTCATTGAATGATAAATCTATGGAAGAATTTTGTGTTTTTTTTCCCTCTTTGAGCAAACAGATTCTTCTTCGCCTTCATGATTGATTGTAGGTTAGATTAGATTATTACCATTGATTGTGGATTAGCTTAGCTTATTATCATTGATTTCCATTACTTGAATATGGAAATTAGTACAAAACTAACTATGAGTACAACTTCCTGATATGAGTAATGTATCTGATTATGAACTATTGATTACACTAGTTTGAATCTCTCATTGTGTAGTAGCCAGTGATATTGCTTCCCATTAATTCCATAACATTCCATACTATGAATCTCATCCTGGTACCAGAACAATGATCACTATAAGGAAGTAATTTCATTGAATAGGGATACTACTAATCTATGTCCTATTTGTCCAGTTACAGTTAAAGGTTTTTGTATGAGCTATAACATACGGTCATGAAGAAAACAACATGACTGTTAACTACAAAGGGAAGTATATAATAAGAACTAAAAGCAGTATCTTAACCTGTAATATAAGGGGAATAGAGTCATTCCATTGCTATGATATCAGTAATACAAGAACAACTTAGCTTAAGGTTCAACAAGGTGATATCATGTTACCTATTTATCATAATCAATACGTATTGTGATATTAATCTTATCTCTTATTAACTACATGGGAAGTCACTAGAAAGCAATGGCAATAAGTATCAACACATGTATTACACTTATATGTGATTCCAATGCCTGTGTAAATACAAAGGGTAATAGATCACCATCTTCAACTAGTATCTTATCCAAAAGGTAATTAAACATTATCTTCAACTAAATGCTTGTGTAAATACAAAGGGTAATAGATCATTAACAAGGATCTTTCAAAGGGTACACTCTTATCAAATACAGATGGGTTTTACTTACTCTGATTAAGAGAGAGCTAAAGCAATGGAATCAGCTTCATATCTTACCTGTATGAGCGATGTGAATATTACAATATATTTAAGAGTGTAGAGTCTCAATCTAAGGTATAGGCCACTAATCACACGAATTGTTGAAATGTTTGACTTTCTAAACGGAGATGTGAGTTCAAATTGCATTTTTTACTTTCTTGAATGAAGATGCAAGTTCAAATTGCATTTTTGTTATGAGCTTTCCTTTGTGTTCTTATCAGTTTTCTTGGGTATTGTTAATTATGTTATATTTCCGAGTCTTCATACTTTTAAGCCCTTCTTTGCTGAAAATGGAAGCTAGCTTGATTTTTGAAGGAATCGTAATTGGTATCTCAGTCCATGGAATTGGAGTTAGACATTTGGATTTAAATTTGTTATTTCTTATCGTTCTGTAAATGAGACATAGACATAAAATGTTCATTGCTTGTGTCTTTTTGTTACAATGCAAAGTATTGTAACATATTTCAGTTGTAGGAATAATTGCAGTGGGAATTTTCCCCGTGTTTCAAGGTTTATTTATATATGTTGTGCATGATATGTTGTAGATTTTAAAACCGTTCTTTCTTCTAGCTTTGTAAATGAGGTTTTGACATGAAATATTGATGTATTTTATCAGTTTCGCTATCAATGCAAAGTGACTGTTACATATTTCAATGTATCTATTTTGGAGATTGAGGGAATGACTACAAAGAATATATTGTCTATGTTTCAAAGTTTGTTTCTATTTGTTGAGTATTATATTAATGCAGATTCTTCATAACATATTACAATGTAATATGTTATAACATATGCACTGATATTAAAATTGAAAACAAATATTATCCTAATTATAACATATGCATAGATATTAAAACATATGTACAGATATTATACATATGCACAGATATTACAATGTAATATGTTATAGCATATTACAATTTTATAACATATGCACTGATATTAAAATTGAAAACAAATATTATCTAAATTATAACATATGCATAGATATTAAAACATATGTATAGATATTATACATATGCATAGATATTAAAATTGAAAACAAACTGTAAATTTATATAAAACAAACTGCAAACTGTAAAATGTAAATTGTGAAATGTATTTAAAACTGTTCTTTTTTCTAGCTTTGTAAATGAGGCTTTGACATGAAATATTGGTCCTCTTTTATCAATTTTGTTATCAATGCAAAGTGATTGTTACACATTTCGATGTATCTATTATGGAGGTTGAGGGAATGACTTCAGTGAATATACTGCCTATGTTTCAAAGTTTGTTTCTATTTGTTGAGTGTTATATTAATGCAGATTCTTCATAACATATTACAATGTAATATGTTATAGTAATATGTCTTAGTGTTCAGGGTATAAGAGCTAGTTATACCAAAGGTCTGGTTTGGATCACATACTTTAAGCGAATGGGTTAATATATCACATATATAGAACGATAAGTTTATTAAGAGTTATCTAATTCAAGTAACTTCTATGCCTACTACTTCTCTCCCATACTCCTCTTACATTTTTTATCTTATGTCCAAAATTGTTGTTGCCATGATTGCAGAAGTATTAAATCTCAATTATAGTTTTATAATGGATACCATTGTTTTTGGGTTTCCTAGTAGCCTTGTCACACCCCGAGAATCAATCCTTCATAAAGTTTGACTTCTGCAAGTTCTTAGCAAATACAATGCACCAACAATTTTTAGATTTTAGGAGTATCGGGTCATTCAGGTACCAGCCTCACTTGATCCATATGTTAATCCATCAAAACTACTCACATCTAGGTTATTTTAAGTCTAGGATGGTGAATGACCAGCCAGCATGTTTCTCTCCCAACTATTGAGTGGCTGCTTACGGTAACAGAACATGTCACCAATGAAGGTTTTTTGTAGTATGTAAACTCTTTTATGTCTATATTAGACTTTATTATCCACAATGAAGTATTCGTTATAATTATTCCTTTTGTGAAAGGGTCACTACAATTGCAAAAGGACACCAGAGTGAGAGACTGGTTCCTTTTTTAGCAGTTTACTATTATAAGAGTCTATGGTTTTGAAGAGGAGACATATCAAAAGTGAGTGTTGAATTTGGTTGTTTTAGAGATTGAAAAAAGGAAATTCAGTCAGTTGTTGACTACAAAGTCAACCATATTACATTAAATGTTGATCAGATGAATTTCAAGGACAAACCAAATCTACACAGGTATGTCACTCATGTCTTACACAGAGATGTGACTGAGACTCATGCCAATATGAAGAAATTGAAACAGGAATTAATCAAAGTGGAGAAATAGTTGAGGCAGGATAAAGTGGTTACTACAGCAAGGAATTCCAGAATCAACAATCTCTAAAATAATATTTATAACTTATAATACTCTAATCTTACATAAGTAAAAATGGATTTATAAATTGAATTCTTGAAGATATGAAATTTTTATAATGTATAAAACGTTTGAAATAAAAAGTCGGACAGTTTAATAAGAGAAATTAAGTTGGTTAAACAAATGCTTGGTGTATTTATAAAACTGATATAAGTTTGTTAAACAAATGATTAAACATGATTGTGACTTAGTCGCGGGGTGCCATCCATGTGGTCAAGCCGTGGGCATGCCCACAGCTTGGCCACAGAGTTGGCCCCCCACGGCCAAGTCACAACCCGTGGACTGTACTTGGTTGCAAGGAGCCAACCCTATGGCCACGTCGTTGGCATGTCCACGTGTTGGCACAAAGGCAAACCTAGGGTTCAACGCTACAACTGCGCACCAACAAAACCCTAACTACCAACCCTTTCGGCAACACCTGCGAAACAAATGAAGTCTCACCTAAGGTAGAGGCGGGGGGGGTTGGACTCAAGTGTCTACAACCTAGCTGGGACACAGATTTGTGATTACAACACTATAACATAGCACTTAACAATTATCATTCATTAGTATTTAACTCTTATTCACACCAGAGGTATAAACCCTAATTATAGAGCAACGCGGTATTCAACAAGCTCTAACACATTCAAGAACTTAGCACATAGGGATAGATCAGATCTAGCATTCACTCACATTACTAAGAACTAAGCTATTATATCAGATGCATCATACATAAAGATAACAACACTAAGCATAAATCACATCAATAACATAACAATCATAATGCACAAAGCAATCACAACACAGGATATACGTGGTTCACCCTCAGCTTGGGGCTACGTCCACCAACTCTTCTTCTTCTTTATTGTCTTCTGTCAATCTCTTTACATGCATAGAGCATCAAACCCAACTCCGCACAGGACAAGAGATCTGCGCATAGCTCTGCAATTCTTAACACATAGTATGCACAAAGCCTCTAGATCCGCACTAAGCCAATTCTACTAAGTCTAGTAACTACTTCTTACATCGGCTAGGTATCTATTTATACTTTACATAGTGGGCCTAAACATGGGTAAAAACCATGGGCCAACATCCCATACCCGTTACATAAACCCTAAACCCAAAAAGTGCGCAAAAGGTGGCGAGATCACACGATCTCCGCTTCGCCTGGCGCTCCGCCTTCAACCAACCTGTCGAAGTTCCAAAATTGGTCAAACATGACCAGCGTTTCCACAAAACCTGGTCAAGGACCAACACCACGGCTTGGCTACAGGGCTGGCCCCCCGAGATCAAGTCACAGTCTACGGGCTTGGCCGCGAGGGGCCAGCCCTGTGGCCAAGCCATGGGCATGCCAACGTCTTGGACACAGGGCCGCCCCCCCAACGGCCAAGTCACATCTAGCCATGTGGCCAAGCCGTTGACGTGCCCATGGCTTGGCCACAGGGCTAGCCCCCCACGACCAAGTCACACTCAAACTACTAATTTAAAGAAATAAAATTTAAATAAACTTAAATTTAATTAAACTTACCTGCAGCTCTGACCGCCCCTCCGCCCGCCTGCAGGACCACGCCAAATAGGACCACTCGCCAATAGTACCACGCCAAACACGACCGCCAACAACACCACGCCAAACACGACCACAAAACACTATCACTCAACTCAAACTATCACTCACACTCACCAAGAAATCAAAAAAACATAACAGTCACGATGTGCGATAAATATATAAACATATTTTCGGCCGAAAAGATATATTTCGACAGAAACAATAGTTCGGCTGAAACTATTGTTTCAGCCAAAATAGTCTTTCAGCCGAAATACTTTTTCGACCGGAACATCTTTCAGCCGAAAAGAGGTTACTGGATGAAAAAAATCTGTCCAACTAAAATTGTACACGAAAATAGAAAACGTCGTCACCATACCATTCGATTTGACGTTCAAAGGTTCAGTCGAAACATATTTCAACCAAAAAAAATATTAGTTCGACCGAAAACATGTATTTCGAAATTTTTGAGATCCGATTGTCATGAAAGTGTTACCCACTTTAATGAATTTACCCTTTATTTTATTATTACATATTTTTACTGTTTTATTTTATTATTATATATATATTTTTGTTATCATTAAAATTTAGTTTGTTTATTATTTTATTATATATTTTTTGGTTTGTTTATTTTTTTATTATATATTTTTGTTATCATTATAATTTGGTTTGTTTATTTTTTTTATTGTCATTAGTCTGATTTGTTTTATTGTTATATATTTTATCTAATAAACACTTGGAAGCATCAAAGACAAATGTAAACACAAATATATTGATATTTAAAAGATGAAATTAAACTCAAATTAATTTGTTTTATTTTATTTTATTGTTATATATTTTTATTATTATTATAGTTTGGTAGATAGAATAACTAGAATGAATTAATTTGTTTTATTTTATTTTATTGTTATATATTTTTATTATTATTATAGTTTGGTAGATAGACTAACTAGAATGATTTTGTTTTGTTTTGTTTTAAGATTCATCTAGCTGGTTTTGTTTTATTTTAAGACTCATCTAGTTGATTTTAGATGGACTGAGCTGATATTTAAAAGATGGAATTAAACTAAAATTAATTTGTTTTATTTTATTGTTATATATTTTTATTATTATTATAGTTTGATAGATAGATTAACTAGAATTGTTTTGTTTTGTTTTAAAACTTATTCGTAGATGGACCTGGTTATTCTTGGTAAAAAAAAAACTCTCTCACACTCCTAATTGTATTAGCAAGAAGACTTTAAAACATATTTTGAATAACCATAAAGAATTTGTGAAATTCTCCCACTCCTAACTTCAAGAAGACTTTAAAACATATTTTGAATAACCATGATCAATTTACAAGATACTTATTAGCAAGAAGACTTTAAAACATATTTTGAATAACCATGAAGAATTTGTGAAATACCTGTCCTAAAAAATTGATGGCATAATTTAATAATTCTTGGTAAATACAAATTGGGCATGCCCTTTTATAGGAGAAGAGCGAAAACTTTGCATGGGCATTTGCCACCAAGTCAGCTGGTTCTTTTTTCAAAAATAAACCAACCATGTCTACTGACTGGCTACAACTGAATATAATTACATTCTCTAACCAATCCTATACACTTCAGAAAGTTCCCAAGAAGTGGAAACATTTTCAGGGAAATGTAGTGGTTCCACTAAAACACTAAAAGCTCTGATGGTCTTGTTCTTGATCCCAGCCTGTTGCCAATGAGTATGGCTCAAACCTGTTTTGACTGATATTCAGAGGAAAGAATAAAAAATCCATGAAAGTATAATATTTTATTAGAAAATGTTAATGCATTCATCAGATGACAAAGGTATTATTGAATGACTATAAAGAAATATCTTAATTTGAAATTTTGCCACTGTAAAAAATTTAATGAGGCAAAGCAAATAATTTTATTATTTTTATTATTCTCTGCATATTTCAATTTTGTTAGCTTATCTGTAACAAAGTCCTTCACAAAGGGTCAATTGGGTAGTTCAAATTGTACTCCTCACCCAGATGACCCAGATGTTCAAATCCAGCTTGTAACATGTTCCCTATAACTTCAGCATCGACACTGCTGATTGAATAAATAATGACTTACTTTATCAGTTACGCACTTTTCACAACCTCTTCGCACTTGTACTTCTAGCTCTAGCCTGCCTTCCCGAGATGGAGAAAAGCTCACAGTGATGCTTGGAAAGAGTACTGTGATACAAATGCCTCGAAACCCTAAAACTGTATTTCTCATCACTTAATCAAATCACCGCAATAATGCCAATGACAGCAGCAATCGGAAACCTACAAAGTAGGCAACCCGCAATCTGCACTGGCTTTTTCACAAGGAGACCTTTTTAGTTGTCAGCACAACCCTCAAAACCATATCGAGCTCGTAATTGCACGAGTCTGTCTCTAGACAGAGGCTGTAAAGGGGCGATAAAATATAGATACCAAACATAAAT
>ML783949.1:347496-366836 GCA_009831015.1 Picea engelmannii | reverse complement strand
TCATCCGCAAAATCCATGGCACACTTCTTTAATTCCTCCGGAACATGGCCGTCTTTAAAAGCTACTCTCTGAAACAGTTCCCGCCCTTCTTCCATGGACAAGGGTTCCACTTTCAGGGACCTGTGCGCCTCCACTGATGCCAGGTCTCTGTTTCGTGTAGAGAATACTAGTTTGCTAACTTTATCTTCCCCAAATGTCACGCCTAATTCTTCTTGCAGATTTAGTTGACTCCACATGTCGTCCAATATTAAAAAAAAGTTCTTCTTCTTCAAACTTGCAGACAACATCATTGTCCTGGTATCAGGATTAGAAGTGTTTGAAAGATCTAAACCAATTGCTTCAGCAATCTGATCCTGCAAATTAGATATTTTGTAGTCTTGGGAGACTGTGACCCAAATCACAACATCGAAGACGCTACTAACCTGGTAGGAGTTGTGGACCCTTCTGAGCAAAGTCGTCTTTCCTACGCCGGCCATGCCGTGGACACCAATCACTCGAACTTGTGGAGCTTCCTCATTGATCCACACCTGGAGCTGAGCCTCTGCAGATTCAATTCCCGATCCTACAAAGCCACCGTCTGGACTGGGTTGAAGTAGAACATCTTTTTCTTGCGGCGATGCAGCTGAGACAATCTGCTGAGCACGTTCAAATATTCCGAAGTCGGTGCTAAGCTCCTGAAAGAGCTGTTCAAATTTGGCGTTCAATTCTGTAATCTGTCTGGAAATACTGGCCTTATAGAAGAACCAAAACGGACTGTTTTGATTTTGTTGGGACCGAGCACTGAGGCCTGTCGCCTCTTGAATGGTATCACGCATCCTCCCTAAACAATATGTGATGCTTTCTGCGGGCACTCTTTGTTGATTTTCATAGTCTTTGGAAATATCTTGCAAGAGGTTCTTCATACGCTGTAACTTAACTTGCAGGAAGCGATTGTTTCGATCCATGTGAATAAGATCATCTATTTGTTTCATGATTGGAGCAACAAAACCCTTGTTTATAATGTCGGCTGCAACTCCACCTGCACCTCCGGTTCCTAGTTCCTTTGCCATGGCGTTAGTCGAAACGGAGAGAGACGCAGAAGAAAATATATTGAGTATGAAAATGGAGAAATCTGAGCTTGAGGGTACGAGGAGGAAAAGATACATTTGGCAGGGCAGGCACCCTAATAGAGGATAGCTGGTGTTGGGCGTCGCTAAAGGGCAAACGAAATGCACCTTTGCCGGCCACCGCTTTTCGTCCATATTCCGGTCGAATTTGCCCTTTAGCCTACGCCCTGGTGGCGTGCTAGTGTCGTGGAATGGTATGTGGCAGCGTGGTGGTGGAAGTGGGCGCCAACGACGGAAACTTTAATCAAGATTTATCGAGAACCGTTGAAATTAAAATTGGCACCCATTTTTATTTTGAAATTGATGTGATGGATACTGGTTATCACCCAAAGAAGGCGAAACGAGTGGCTCCACCCATAGCAGAAAAATTGTATTTTAATGATAGCATTGGCCCAACATAAAATAAAATGCCTAAGTTAATCAGTCTGGTGATAAGGTTCACGCGAAATATCGTACCGTAAAGTTCGCCGGAAATTGATAGGGGTACTGGTCTACGAGAATAATTAGATTAAATGTTTTAAGAAATGGTTATTTTGGGGGATATTTGTTTGAAATTTAGTCAAAAATTATAGATTTGTAGATTTGAATAATTATTTCTGTACAATTCTAATAAATTAAAAAAAAAATCAGCATACTAAATTCATTTTTGTATTCAAAAATGAATTTTAAATAACAAAAAATAATATGAATTTTGAATAACAAAAAATAATAATTCATGTATATTTATATAACTAGATTAAAAAAACATTTCGTAAAACAGCTAAACAACCTCTATCATAATGGTATGGTGGTGCCCGACAACATTGCAATACATTTAATAATTGTACCGACATTAAGTTTTTCCAGACATTAAAAAAAACGTCAAATCAAAATTTAAAGAAAAAATGTGGTGTGATAAAGAGTTAGAGGAAAAAAGAAAATTAAGGTATTATAAAGATGTAATCAACCCTAATCTAAAAGATCAAAATTATCTATCTGTTTTGCCAAGTGTAAAGAAAAAAATAAACATTGCTAAGATAAGAACAAATTCTCACGAGCTCCATGGTGAAACTGGGCACGCCATGGGATGAAAGAGGGTGTCACCTTTGTGATACTGACGTCGATACCTGGTTTATTTCATAGGATGATTGTGTTTTTGGTTTTTGTTCTTTTTTAAATCAAAACAGAAAAAACGTTTAGAATACTTAAATTAGGCAACAATATGCACCCAGCAAAACATTAAAAAAGAATTTTTAGAATTAACAAAGTTAATTAAGAGTAAGGAAAGTGGACCCAAATCCATATGGTAGGAGTGAAGGTTGTCTATCTCTTTAAACAACTAAGTTATAATAAATTTTACCAATTTGATAAAAACAAAATAAATTGTTATATTTATTTATTTATTTTTAAGTAAAAAAAAATAAATTACTTTTCATTAAACAAAAAATAAATTACAACAAACAACTAAATTGTAAATATCAAAAACTACATATAAAAGAAAGAAAGTTTATTTATACTATGTTAAATTTACTTTCATTCTATTTATATTATAATATTAAAAATATTGATGAAAATTTCAAAGAACAATACAACATCAGAGTAAATTCATATTTATAAATAAACAAATTACATAAATTACATATTAATTTATCATAAATAAAAACAACAAACAATGGTATTTTAGTCATCTCTCAACTCTGTTTTCCCAAGAAGAATCTAACACAAAGTTAGGTAACCAAGACTATCCCCTTTCTTCTCCCTCACCAATATCTTCAAAAACAACATATCTAAATTAATTCTTGGTTTTGTTTTCAGAAATAATGAGAAGCATAATCCTATTTTTAAGAAAAAAAAAAACTCATAAACCAAACCATTGTTCCCTGATTAAAACCTTCAAATTCCCTCGCTTCTTGATTATGTGGTCTATAAATCTCTTAACAAAATTTCATATGCATAGTATGATAAGCATAAAACAAGAATTGAGCTTTGTACATTATAATTAACCGTGGAATTGTTTCCCATAATACTAGCATTGTATTATATTAATATCATGTACACATAATTTTCTTATTAGTTTTAGAGATAATTAGTTAAATGTTCCCATCGAAATAATTCATAAGATTTATGAGGTTTAACTGCTCTAAATTACATCCCATTGTGTTTTTAATTATTTTTTTAGATTAAGCCAAATTACTTATATATAGAAAACTATGGACAAACATACTTAATTCACCTATAGTCATTTCCCATATGGGTAGGGTCAACTTTTTCTTTAGGGCACGTAGAGGGGGTGCGGATCTCCAACCCACATTGATAATTTTAAATCCATGGAACATTACGATATAAATTATATTAGATATAATTTATATCGTAATGTTATGTTATGTTAGATATAAATTATAATTGGAAAATAATTTTGAAAAATTCTATATTTATTTTTGTAAGTCATTTTGAATTTCTCATAAAAATGTGTTTATATTTAATATTTAAGTATTATTATAATTAAGGAGTAGTTTTAATGAAAAAGACAAAAGATTATAATTACATTAGAATATAAATCATCGAAAATATATATACTTATCTATTTTATTTTGAATTCCAAAAGTTTATTGAATGTTGCATTTTAAGTCATAAGTTTTCTTATATGTTTTTTTTTTTACATTATTTTTAAAAATAGTTAAAAGGTATAACCTAAGATTAGAGTAATTGATTTATTTGTATTTTTGTAAAAGTGTTTAATGGATTCATAATGATTGTCTATGTTTTTTTTTTATTATGACCAATTTGCAAGGGGGGCATTTATGAGACTATGTGATGATTGTTCTCTAACTCAAAATCTTGGTATATGTGCCTTTGTTGAAGCCAAAACTTGGGGCATTTCGCGTCTACAATTGGTAGAGGGAACGTGTTCCTTACGATACCCCCTCAATACGTCCCCAGTTGGACATTAGACTCTGTCCATGCAAGGTTTTTTAAGTTACCTAATGAGGACCAACCCCCTTCAAATTGTTAATAGCTTTATCATGTCTAACTTGTTGGTATTGTTTTGACTTGTTTTCTTTATTTAAGGTATTGTATTGTGTAGTACAATTCTTCTCTACGTTATTATTACTTTATACATTTCAACATTTAAATTCAGTTTTATTTATACAAAGGAAACTCATAAATAATTATCATATTAATTCATAAATTTATATTTCCTTAATATTAATTAATTCATAAAAAAACTAATATTTATTTTATTTTCTTAAATACTTTTTTTAAAATTGTAAAATCCAATCTAATAAATAATCAATGTAGATTTATCTAATAAAAATAATTTACATATAAATTGTTTTTCTTAATTAAAATACATATTTTGAAAAAGTATGTAATTAGTGAAACGATACATTTAACAACATTAATAACAATACCTTCAACAACAATAATCTTAAAATCTAAAACCAACTAGGAAAGACAAGAGCATTCTCCTACCACTTCTATTTTCTCAAACCTTGAATTGAAGGACCATCAAGATCACAATCACTATTATTATACTAACATCAAATCAATTCATCAATCCACAAGTTTAATAGCTTACTCAAACTCATAAGTCATCCACTAGTCTCCACAATCTCTCCATCCTCTTTGCAAAGATCCGATAGGAATGCACTCTATTTGTCCTCCATCATGCCTCTCACCCTTCATGTTAGAGGAAGTAATGTAGTAGTAAATCAGCCATCAAATAGTAAGTAAGAACAATAGAGGACCTATGAGTGTAAGTCATGTAATGACAAAGTAGAAAGAAAAGGATGGTGGAAACTTTGTTAGCGTGCAAATTAAAAATTAAAATAGTGATTTAGATATGATGCATAATAGAATTAATGAAACACTCGGTAGATTAGATAAGGAAATAAATTCATATTTTTTATTAAATATATAATTATTAAATACATTATTTATTTCTTAAAAAATATTTAATAATAAAATCAAAATAAGATACGAAAGATAAATTCATATTTTTAATTAAATATTTAATTATTAAATACACAATTTATTTCTTAAAATAAAAAACATTTAATAATAAAATCACAATAAATATGTTATTGTACCACATGATTCTTAATATCAAGGAAATTGATTGATTTCTTATACTTACATTATTGTTATGTATGCTTATTATAATGTTGTGTGGGTTACATGATTACCTTTTAATATATGATGGTCAAGTATGGCCTTTGGTCATTATTGTCACGACCCCACATCACACATGTTTAGATCTTATTATCATTCACTTTCTGAGGACGTGTGGTACCGCGACAGTTTTTACTTGGTACTTGGAAACACCAAGAATACTTTGTCTAGACTATGCATCTTCACCTAGATCATACCCGTACTCCATTGTAAGCTACAAGTGAGTCACACTCTAACTCTGTGTAACTCACTTGTATACTTAGACAGTCTTGTTAACAGCTTTAACATTTAGTCATTTAAGCATACACCCATGAACATGTGAAACCAATAGAACACTTGTGAAACAAACAAGAGACACACACATAAATAGTGTGGGCGACACAAGACATGCCTAACACCCGACTAAGTCTTATTATTGCAAAACAGTTACAATATGAGCACTATCAACCTTTTGCAGACTTACTGTCTCTTCTTTGTCACAGATTTCACCAAGCTAACACAAACTTTGGATCTTCCTTATAGCATTCCTCACACAAACTTGCGTTCATACTTCCCCAAACTCTCCTTGTGTGTCCCACCCTTGCCTACTTGTCTTCCATCTTCGCAACGCTGCCTTAGTTCTACCTTTCCTCAGAACATTGCCTCAATTGCTTAACTTGTTCTATATGCCTTCTTTGTCTCTTCTCCTTGCTTAGTCGTGCACCCCTATGTTCTTATATGGACTCCAAATTTCACCTTCACGAATCATCGCGTCCTTTGGGAATGTCACACCCCTTCGCAAACCATCACGCTCAAATGAACTAACGCATCCCTTCGTAGACCAACGCACCCATGAACCCATGCGCTTGCTAACTCTTAGCGTCCCTTGGGACCAACATGCTCCAACCTCTTTGGTGCACCCTTGCCTTATGTGTTTCCTTGAACCAACAGAAGAGACTCTCCATGGGTGTGCCATTGGGGTCATCCAACCTCTCAAATAGGCCCATGGTACCAAGGGCAGGTGAGTCCACTTCTTGGACGTGCACCCAGGTCGCCTTGTCCTTGCCCAAATGTAAACCAATTCTCCATCAATCGTCGTAAGGCGAGTAAGGTGTGTGTCCCCTTGGTGTCGTACGTCACCATCGTGTGCCCAAGGTGCCCTAACTCATGCCCACATGTCTTTGTTCGCCCAACCGATCGCATGCCCCTTGTGTTCGCATTCCCAACTCATCCCAAAGTCTTCCCAAGGAGTGTGCGCACTCAGTGGGTGTCATGGGAGACCTTACATCCTCCCCCACTCCAAGTTGTTGTCATCCCCGACAACATTAATAAATCTCCATGGTGCCTCTGCCCCATCTTTGGATCTCGCCACCACTTAATAACCATTGTCTCCTCAATTGTTGTCATCAAGACAAACTCCCCTTTAGGAGGTTACATGAGTCTATGAAATGTCACATCTCACTAAATTACTATTGCTTCCATACTTCGGTCTGTCTGTTCATGCCTCTATGTGTTGGATTCCCTTGTGACTTTGACTAATTGGGTAGCTAGTCCAATCATCGTGCCTCTGCCTCAAGAACTCACATATTCACGTTCGAACACCCTTTTTTGTTTGCAAATTTGTCACATTCGCAACTCCTCGTTTCCTTCAATATGTTGTTGTTGCCAAGAGGAAATAGTTGTTGCCAAGACGCTTAGGACTGATACTACTCCAAATATCATAATAGAGTTGGAGCTTATTGAGGAGGATGGTTGACTAGATAGAACCATGGTCTGAGATGACAAAATTGATGTAGAGCTTACTCCAAGATCCTTGACATAGGCACCTCGTGTTCTAGGGAGACGAAGTATCACCGCACAATTGACCTATACTAGCATATAAAGACTCTCTTGTAAAAGGTAATGAGTATCACTGCACAATTGACCTATACTAGCATATAAAGACTCTCTTGTGAAAGGTAATGAGTAAGAGGAATGCAACCTATAGCGAAATTATGCTTCAAATGGAATACCTCCAACTGCAAACCCAGACTGTAGACCAAAAACTTACTCTCCTCTCCTCGTAGAAAGAGGAGTGGGTCTAGACCTCAACAAGCCCCGAAAAGAAAACGGTTCTTATGAAAACTGAGAATTCTCCTCCTACTTAATATCATAATAATACTTAATTTTATAGTTTTTTATTTTTATCATATAAACTAGGATAGAATATTCAAAAAACTGCTTAGATACCATATCCTCATAAATAACAATTCTATTCTTGTATAGTTTTTTTTGAAACAATGACTAGTTATGTTTTGACAAAAGAAAAACTATAAATCCAAAAAAATAGTTATATTGTCGCTGATCTGGTTTTCCAAGCATCAAGCTAGCAAGGCCACGATACTTGTATTTTCTTCTATGTTAATATGATATAAATTATAAATAACTTAAAAAAAAACTCAAATGAAATTCCAACAACCCCACTACAAAGGGATCAACTCTCGATCCGTACGTAGTAAACTTTAAAAATAATTCTAAATTGGTATAATCATTTTATATTCTCATATGTGTGGTACCACCATTCTCATACATCGGTACCAATTCTTTCATTAAAATACAATGTCACTACAATAATTGACTTATTTTATGTTGTGTGGATGCTTTCATTAAAATACAATTTATTGAGTGGGGCCACTTGTTGCACGCTGTTTGGGTGATGGTCCAATACTCATCACCTCAATGTGAACTTGAAAAATGGCTCCAACTAATAAAATATTATTTTAATTTGAACGGCTCCGTGAGTGTGATTATTTTAATTTGAACGGTTCTGTGAGTGTGATACAGTTTTTGTCATTGGCATCCACTTCCATCTCCATGCTGCCTTACCATTCCACAAAACACAATCAAACACTAGCCATCCATTACAATATTGCAGTGTGGTAGGAGGAATCTATGAATCATGACTTATAAGTTTTTATAATAATTTAGGTGATTTATTGGATTAAGAAAAGTAAGGTGTATTTTCCAATGTAGTATAAAAGAGATTGTCATATACCTTTTTTTCTATTTGTCTTTTTCATCATGTTTTTTTATTTTTGTCTTTTTAACTATATATATTTTAACTATAATATTTTATACAAAATTTTTATATATAAAAGAGATTGTCATATATTTTTTTTATTTGTCTTTTTCATCATATTTTTTTATTTTTGTTTTTTTAATTATATATATTTTAAATATAATATTTTATACAATTTTTTTATATATAAATGATAATTTAATATGAATTGAGTTTTTTTTAAGTGGTTTGAAAAAATAATTGTTATATTCCCTATTTAAGTTCAATTTTTACAAATGACATATTGAATTCTTAAAAAATATATTATGTAACAATTTTATTTTATAATTGCAACTTCTTACCACCTCTCCTATACCAATCAAGAGACAAATAAAACAAACTCACAAGTAAGATGTTGAACTCTTAAAAAATATATTATTATAACAACTTCTAACCTTATTATTGAAATCATTTTCAATTCAATGTTTAATAAATTTGATGACTTTTCTTTCATATTTTTAAAATTTTATAAGCTATAAAAAATATAATAATTAACCACATTTTAATTGCAACTTCTTACCACCTCTCCTATACCAATCAAGAGACAAATAAAACAAACTCACAAATAAGATGTTGAACTCTTAAAAAATATATTATTATAACAACTTCTAACCTTATTATTGAAATCATTTTCAATTCAACATTTAATAAATTTGATGACTTTTCTTTCATATTTTTAAAATTTTATAAGTTATAAAAAAATATAATAATTAACCACATTTTAATTGCAACTTCTTACCACCTCTCCTATACCAATCAAGAGACAAATAAAACAAACTCACAAATAAGATGTTGAACTCTTAAAAAATATATTATTATAACAACTTTTAACCTTATTATTATTGAAATCATTTTCAATTCAATGTTTAATAAATTTGATGACTTTTCTTTCATATTTTTAAATTTTATAAGTTATAAAAAAATATAATAATTAACCACATTTTAATTGCAACTTCTTACCACTTCTCCTATACCAATCAAGAGACAAATAAAACAAACTCACAAATAAGATGTTGAACTCTTAAAAAATATATTATTATAACAACTTCTAATCTTATTATTGAAATCATTTTCAATTCAATGTTTAATAAATTTGATGACTTTTCTTTCATATTTTTAAAATTTTATAAGTTATAAAAAAATATAATAATCAACCACATTTTAATTGCAACTTCTTACCACCTCTCCTATACCAATCAAGAGACAAATAAAACAAACTCACAAATAAGATGTTGAACTCTTAAAAAATATATTATTATAACAACTTCTAACCTTATTATTGAAATCATTTTCARTTCAAYRTTTAATAAATTTGATGACTTTTCTTTCATATTTTTAAAATTTTATAAGTTATAAAAAAATATAATAATTAACCACATTTTAATTGCAACTTCTTACCACCTCTCCTATACCAATCAAGAGACAAATAAAACAAACTCACAAATAAGATGTTGAACTCTTAAAAAATATATTATTATAACAACTTCTAACCTTATTATTGAAATCGTTTTCAATTCAATGTTTAATAAATTTGATGACTTTTCTTTCATATTTTTAAAATTTTATAAGTTATAAAAAAATATAATAATTAACTACATTTTAATTAAGTAAAAAAAACAAAATTAAATAAAATCTTAATAACAATACTTTTATAATTATATGTCATACATTTTAAATTCATTAAAAATTTAAATGTCGTTGATTCTTACTTGAATCATATGTAAAACTTAAACATATATTTTTTTCAAATACTCTTGAACAGTTTCATTGCACCATGGCCATTCACACGGTGTCCTAAATCCGTCACCATAAATCAAACGTACACTATTTATTTTATTTTATGATGTTCCACCATTATCATTGTAATGTAATGTTTCTTATGTGGATGGAGCCACTTTATCATTAGGAAAACCATGAACTAACTTCAATTTCATAGCCAGCTTTGAAGAAAGGCATAGCTTTTGGTTTGAATGGTTGGTACTTTAATTTGACCAATGAATATCCACCTTCTAAAAACAAGTGGCACTTGCATGTTATTGTGAAAAAATGAAAAAACGAAAATGGTTGAAACCTAATCTACTTCAGAAAACTATTCTTGACATATATTTAGTTTCATTGTTGCATTCCCTTCCCGTTATCTTGGTTTTCTTCCTCCCCGTGGGTCCCTTCTCTAGCTCTAACGCTACAGCTACTGCCTACATCTCTGCTACGGTTGCAGTTCGAGGTAAGTAGCTCTGCTACTTTGCAGTTCTAGGTAAGTAGGCCATACAAAGAAATACTTTGATACAATTACTTTAATTATAATTATAATTGTTATTTTTACAATTTTACAATTGTTTTAATTATTAGTTTTAGATTACATATAATTATTATAATTGTTTTAATTATTACTTTTGAATTATATATAATTATAATTATATTAAAATATTAAAAATATGTATAAACAATTTTATTGTTAATTTTCCTTGTTACGTAAGAAAATTTTTGTAAAATTAAAATAACAATAAACAATTAAAAAAATTCGTTTTGATTTTTTTTTTATATTTCAAAATATACCTTTTTTATATTTCAAAATATACCATATTATAAAGCTAAAATAACTTATAAGTATTTAGATATATGATATTCAATGTTTTGTATATTTTGTATATTGAAAAATATATTTTAATATAGTATTTAATGTTATATATATATAATATATATATTATTTGGAAATATACCATGTTATAAAGTGAAAATAAGTATTCAGTTATAATGTTTTAATATGCTATTTAATGTTATGTAATATACATTTTAATATCTAAAATAACTTTAAAATTGATAGTATACATATAACATATAGCTTATCTTAATATAAAACAATTGATAGTGCACATTTTACTATAAAACAAACATTTAATACGCTGTATACTTCAATACGCTGTATCTGCGGGCACTCTTTGTTGATTTTCAAAGTCGTTGGAAATATCTTGCAAGAGGTTCTTCATGCGCTCTAACTTAACTTGCAGGAAGCGATTGTTTCGATCCATGTGAATAAGATCATCTATTTGTTGCATGATTGGAGCAACAAGACCCTTGTTTATAATGTCGGCTGCAACTCCACCTGCACCTCCGGTTCCTATTTCCTGTGCCATGGCGTTAATCGAAGCAGAAGGAAATATATTGAGTATGAAAAATGGAGAAATCTGAGCTTGAATGTACCAGAAAAAGAAAATATGTGAGGCAGGGCAGGCACTCTAATATTAGGATGGCTGGTGTTGTGCTTGTGTCGTGGAATAGTATGCATGGATGCTTATGGATGAACATACATGGATGGTTATGGATAAGCTTCCTTGTTGGCGTCATTGTGTAAGTGATTGGACCTGAGACAGCTTGCCACCATCAAACGTGTCACCAAGACAGCATGCTAACAACAAACAAAACATAGAGACATACTATCGCCATTGAACGCATCCCATAAGCATGCGAACTTAATCACCCATAAGCATGTGAACTTAATCACCCACCAACGCATTCAACCTCTGTTTTCCTCCCACGCCGATGAACTGCATCTGGTTTTCGACCTTGCATAGCATTTGATTTTGGAGAAATGCAACATAGTTATGTGGCGAGAAAATGCAGCACACACAGGCCACTGGATTCGAGCTTATCCATAATTTTCTGATTAGTTTAAAGGATAAATTGTTTGCTAGATAACTAGGAGAGGGTCTCGCTGCGTCCACATATTCGTTGAATCCATCAAAAGGGCAAGATTCATGCAAACAATGTGACCTTAGGAATAATACAAGTAGTCAATACATAGAAAACTTACAATTTCGTTGCTCAAATGTTTCTATATGTGCCTAGATTGTTCTCACAAACATTGTACTTATGCAAATGAAGCTTTTATATTTTCATTGGTAAATGCCCTTGTGATGAGCTCGAAGATTTTGATTTGTAAATTCTAGCTAACTTTATATTAGCTTTTGTTATATTTTAAATAACCAGATGTTTGAGATGCTATATTGTCATTTTTTATGCAATTAATGATGATGATGATGATGATTAATGTCAACTAAGACCGAATTGGTCTATCGGATAATAAGAGGGTAAGTGATTACTTGCGATTCTTTAGAATTTTGTTTTTGTGCTCGAAAAGCATTAAGAGAAGCTTTCCAAGATCACCATACTTTTGTTGAGTTAAGAGGTTAGTAAGGTTGGTAGTGTGACAAATATTTTGAAAATGAGATCTAACATGGGTATAGGCTGAACAATCTAAGAGAACGTGTTTTTCATATTCAACCTTCTTAGTGTCACAAAGGTGACACACTCTTTCATCCCATGGTATTTTAAGAATTGACCAACGCTCAGTTTCACTATGGAGCTGGTGATAATTTGTTCTTATCTTAGCAATGTTTATTTTTTTCTTTACACTTGGCAAAACAAATAGATAATTTTGATCTTCTAGATTAGGGTTGATTACATCCTTATAATAACTTAATTTTGTTTTTTCCTCTAACTCTTTATCACACCACATTTTCTCCTTAAATTTTGATTTGACGTTTTTTTTTAATAGTATCTTTATTCTGCAAAATGGTGTCTTCCATGATTCCCCAATAGTTTAGCCAAGATCGGGCATCTTTATGCCATCCTCGCTTGAGTCGATGGTGGTTATGACTCGATTTTGAAGCAATTTTAGGAAGCCTCTTNTCTTCCATGTTGTTTAACTTGTTCTTATACATTAGGTATCTAGTCATAGCCATGCTCTCAATGGGGGAGAGGCTTGTTTCTAAGAGGAGGATGGGATAGGGCATATTTCCTTTAATTTTGAGATTATAGGTTATAAAATTCTTTTGTATTTCCTCTATCTTTCTCCAGGATTCAGAGAGATACAACAACCCCAGACTTCCCATCTATAAAGAATAACATGTGTAACAAGAGTCTCAAAGAGGAGTTTCTTCTTATCCGAACTCCAAAGATCAGCTGGTTTGCAATTGTTTTCAATCCCATAATAAACTTTCCATCCCCCAATAATCATTTTCTCAATGCTATAATTCCAATTGAGCTTGTGGTGAATATCAATTCCAAGATATTTGTATGAAGTCACTTCCTCCAAGTTGTTGTTTCCATATACGAAGGTATCATAACTGATCTTATTGGATTTAATAATCATGACTAATCTTATCAGTATTAACACCCATACCCATATTGGAGCAAAAATCATTGAGGATTCTTAGTTGGTTTTCAAGATCATGGGGACTCCTTGCCATAAGAAGGATATCATCGACATAAAGAAGAAGATTGATGACTATACCAATGAGAGTAGGGCCGACACAACCTATTTTTTCCAAGCAATCTTCTAACTTGTCAATGTATATGCGAAAAAGGGTAGGGGGCAAGGGACAACCTTGTTTGACTCCAATATTGCAGTTAATCTCTTTTGACCAGCCCCTAGTGTTTTTAAACTTAGCAATAATGTTCTCATACATCCTTATTGCAACAACCCTCAACTCGAGAGACATTTTTATCTCTTCCAACCTATTCCAAAGGTTTTTCCTAGGAGCCATGTCAAAAAAAATTCTAAAGTCAACAAAACAACAAAAAAGATTGGTTTTAGTATTGTGGAACTCCTCTGCAATGATCCTAAAGGTAACAAGATGGTCCACAGTTGAATGATATCTCCTAAACCCGGCCTGAACTTTAGCTCTTTTACCGTGACTTTCTAGCCAAAGGCTAATCTTCTTTTCCAAAATAATTCTATAAAGCTTGGATAAAATCGGGCTAATCATAATGGTCCTATAATTAGAGGGAATGTTTCTATCTCCATTTTTAAAAATAGGAACAATGAGGCTTTGCGTCCATGGTTTAGGGAAGCCCTGCTTGACTACTAAATTGAAAAGCTTGTGTATGTGAGGGATCAGGATAGGCCCTCCGATTTTAAAAATTTCAGCTCGGTAGCCTTTAATGTCCTTAGCTTTCCCATTTGCAAGCTGCTTAACCCCGAACTCTATGTCATCTAAAGAAAAAACTTATTCCTTTGTAGGGACAATAGGAATGGTGTCCATGGCATTAGGGAAATCGTAAAGACTTTTAAGGTAGGAATTCCAATCCCTTAAGGGAATCCTATTATTTTCTTTAGTATTGCAATTTAGAATTTGGCTCCAAAAATTCTTAGAATCCGTCTTATATAGTTGTGAAAGTTGCTCTTTCCTTTTTATTAATATAGTACATTTTTTTCCTTTTAATCAGGGCTTTGTACATATTGATCTTATCGAGTTTTAAGGACTCATTAAAAGCATGCCTAATGGATTTCCTAGCAATTTTACATTCTTTATCATACCAAGGGTTGGTCATTCTATTATTCTTTTTATAGGACACCTCGAAAGAGAACTTGTTAATAGAAGTGGAAATGGTAGTTGTAAAATTATTATAGAGTTCTTCAATGTTGTCCTTATAAGTTAGGAGATTTAATTTACTATTTAAATCCTTTAAGAAAATGTCAACTTTACTTTTGTCAAAGCGCAAATTCCTTTGATTATCATAATTCTCTTCAATGGCGCTCATGTGCATGGAAAAGTTTAGAGTTCGGGTTAAAGGTTTATGATCAAAGTCGGGCTCATGGTCATTTAAAAGGTCAAAAGTTGCTATTTGGTTGGAAACGGGGATACCATATATCACATGACCTACGACACTACTACCTATCCCATGAATACAAGTCATCTGGTTAGAGTTTGTCCACTTCATTACTCCATTGCAAATTATTAGGTCTTGAGAGCTACAGAGCTTGACCAACTCAGTACCAAACAAATTCTCAATTAGGTCTTCAGAGCTTCTTTTGTAGCTATTAGATAAAACAAGGTCCTCATCTAGCCATAAAGGATTATGGTTGGAATCAATACTTAAAAGAGTAGCTTGTTTAGTTGCAGTCCTAGCATTAAAGTCTCCTAGCAAGAGGATACTACCTTCATTTTTCATACTATAAATATCTTGTTCTAAATTATTATAGGGGCAATTGTTATCTAGATTGTTTTTCTTATAAAAAGTAGAATTAATAGGTGCAAAATAGCAAATTGTTATATACATCTTCTTAACATTGGTGTCTGAAATTTCTATCCCAATGTATTGATTGAGAGGGTCAATCTTATGAAGTTGAATGTGAGGAGAAATGTTCTTTCTAATATAACAAGCTATGCCTCCTATCCCTCTACGGTGGGATTTTTTGTTCCATGCCGACCATAAGACAAATCCTTCTATGTTAGGGACCTTAGACTCCCCATGCTCCCAAGTTTCAACTAGACAAATAATATCAATATCACTCGGGATCCAACTTATCATAGGACCTTTGCGCCATGGAAAGCCACAACAGTTCCAAAAAAGGATCTTGAGTGTCCCAAATTCCTATTTATTATTATCCTTCCGATCTCTATCCCTAACAATAGCTTTTCGATTTCTAATTATTGCCCATTTTCCTTCTTTCCTAGCTTCTTTTACCTTTTGAACTTCCTTTCTTAATTCATCTTGGTCTTCAGGAATGAGGTCTTCATTTATAAATATTCCCGACCCTTTTAAGCTCAGAGATTTACTAAGTATGCTATATTTATGATTATTACAACTTAATTTGACATGGATCAACCTATCTTTGTGATCAATTATTTTTCCTAGCCTCTTTGCTTCTATGAGGTAAGTTGTATCAATTTGTGATTTATTATTTAATTCTTCTTTTACTATTGCTAGTGTATCCTCCTCTTCTTGTTCTTTTATACCAACAATTATGAGGTTCAAGGCTCGTTTGTTATGCTCATGGTCCAATTCGATTAGCTTATTCATTTCTTCTTTGATGGGTTTGATATCCAATTTGTTTTCCATATTACTGAGGTTCAAATTGTTGGTTAGTTTTTCTTCTAGCTCTTTAATCCTATATCTCAAATTGTGATTTTCTTCAACCTCTCCTTCTTGGGTTGATTGTTTATGTTTTTCCATTTCTTGAATCCTATCCTTCATTGTCTGCAAATCACTCTTGAACCCTAAGAATCTATCCTCTATTTGAGTTTGAATGGTATCTTTGAAGAGTCTATTTTTTTTATCAATCATTGCCTCTAGCTTTATTTGGAGTTTTACGTCTCTTTCTTCACTCCTTTTTTCTAATGATTCTAACTCTATTTGGCCTTTGGAATCTCTCTCTTCTCTCATTTTTTCTACTAATTCTATATAATTGTAAAGGATCTCTAGGGTGATTTTGGGGGGCCTCCCCCTGTTAGGATGAGTTTTTGGAATAGGTGGTGGAGTGCTCATATTGAAAAGAAGAGTAAAAAATGTAACAATTATTATTTTGGATTAACTTTAAAAGTGGAATATATATATATTTTTAATTGATAATAATGATATTAATTATTATCTCTCAAATCAACTTTTACTTATGAAACTAAAAATAAAAAATAAAAAATAAATAAAATATATTTAAATCTCTTTAATTTTCACAGGTTAATAGATTATAAATATGTTTTAAATTAAAATTGAATCAAAGTAAAAAGTGACTCACCTCATTTCACTTGTCCAATTGCTCAACGGGTTGAAGAAGCTAAAAATAATTTCTTAGCATTAAAGTTTCCTAGCAGGAGGATATTACCTTTATTTTTCAAACTATAAATATCTTGTTCTAAATTATTATAGGGACAATTGTTCTCTATATGGTTTTTCTTATAAAAAGTAGAATTAATAGGTGCAAAATAGCAAATTGTTATATACATCTTCTTAGCATTGGTGTATGAAATTTCTATCCAAATGTATTGATTGAGAGGGTCAATCTTATGAAGTTGAATGTGAGGAGAAATGTTCTTTCTAATATAACAAGCTATGCCTCCTATCCCTGTACGGTGGGATTTTTTGTTCCATGCTGACCACAAGACAAATCCTTCTATGTTAGGGACCTTAGACTCCTCATGCTCCCAAGTTTCAACTAGACAAATAATATCAATATCACTCGGGATCCAACTTATCATAGGACCTTTGCGCCATGGAAAGCCACAATAGTTCCAAAAAAGGATCCTTAGTGTCCCAAATTCCTATTTATTATTATCCTTCTGGTCTCTATCCCTAATAATAGCTTTTCAATTTCTAATTATTTCCCATTTTTCTTCTTTCCTGGCTTCTTTTACCCTTTGAACTTCCTTCCTTAATTTAGCTTGGTCTTCGGGAATGAGATCTTCATTTATAAATATTCCTGACCCTTTTAAGCTCAAAGATTTACTAAGTATGTTATATTTATGGTCATTACAACTTACTTTGACACGGATCCGAACCTATCTTTGTGATCAATTATTTTTCCTAGCCTCTTTGCTTCTATGAGGTAAGTTGTATCAATTTGTGATTTATTATTTAATTCTTCTTTTACTATTACTAGTGTATCCTCCTCTTCTTGTTCTTTTATACAAAAAATTATGAGGTTCAAGGATCTTTTGTTACACTCATGGTCCAGTTCGATTAGCTTATTCATTTCCTCTTTGATGGGTTTGATATCCAATTTTTTCCCCATATTACTGAGGTCCAAATTGTTGGTTAGTTTTTCTTCTAGCTCTTTAATCCTATCTCTCAAGTTGTGATTTTCTTCATCGTCTCCTTCTTGGGTTGATTGTTTATGTTTTTCCATTTCTTGAATCCTATCCTTCATTGTCTGCAATTTACTCTTGAACCCTAAGAATCTATCCTCTATTTGAGTTTGAATGGTATCTTTGAAGGGTCTAATTTTTTTTATCAATCATTGCATCTGGCTCTATTTGGAGTTTTACGTCTCTTTCTTCACTCCTTTTTTCTAATGATTCTAACTCTATTTGGATTTTGGCATCTCTCTCTTCTCTCATTTTTTCTACTAATTCTATCTAATCGTAAAGGATCTCCAGGGTGATTTGGGGGGGCCTCCCCTGTTAGGATGAGTTTTTGGAATAGGTGGTGGAGTGCTCATATTGAAAAGAAGAGAAAAAATGTAACAATTATTATTTTGGATTGACATTAAAAATGGAAAACATTTTTTAATTGATAATAATGATATTAATTATTATCTCTCAAATCAACTTTTACTTATGAATTTTTAAAAAATAAATAAAATATATTTAAATCTCTTTAATTTTCACAGGTTAATAGATTATAAATATATTTTAAATTAAAATTGAATCAAAGTAAAAAGTGGCTCACCTCATTTCACATGTCCAATTTCTCAACCGATTGAAGAAGCAAAAAACAATTTTCGAAAACTGAAGAGAAGTTTCCTCAGCAAGAAACTGAGAGAAACTACAAAGATTATTCTGGTAAAAAAAAGTAAAAACCAAAGAGAAGTATTATTCTCGTTCAAAATGTTAGGAACCAAATATCAATATAGCATAGAAAAACCTCAAAATAAGTACTCAACGCCTTGAAAAAGAGAGAAATTCAAATAATAAGCCTCTTCGAGGGGGCAACCTCCTTATGCCCACATAAATGTTCAATTACAAGATGATAACAAATGAAAATGTCTCCTTGGTATATATAGGAGACTAGGAGGTATAATTACAACTAATGGACTAAAGCCGACATAAATAAAATAACATTACTAATGTAATATGCCTCAATTAAGGGGTAATGAGCCACTATTTAGGGTTTAACATGCCCCTCCCCTTGAGACAAGTGTTGTTCGCAATGCTTGAGTAACTCTAGATGCTTCTGTATAAAAGACTCATCTTCCCAAGTGGAATCTCCAGTCGGTAGTTTCCTCCATTTAATGAGATACTCTGAAATGGATCTATTCCTCAGCTAGGGAATTCTTGTGTCGATGATGGCTTCAAGCTCCAATATGATTTTTCCTTCCTCGTCAAGTTCTGGCAATATATTTTGAACTAGTATCCTGTCACCTACAACCTTCTTTAAGCATGAAACATGGAAAACTAGGTGTACTCGTGAAGATGCAGGCAACTCCAATTTGTATGCCATAGTACCAATCTTTTGCAACACCTTATAAGGGCCATAGTACTTTGGTGATAATTTATTATCCTTCTTGG
>ML783949.1:305515-347446 GCA_009831015.1 Picea engelmannii | reverse complement strand
GCGATTTTGTGCCATGGTCAGGTTGTCCTTTAATATTTGGAGAACTTGTTGTTGATGCTCGATGTGATCTTCCACTTCTTGAACCTTAGATTTTTCTTTTAGATAAGAAGTGATGGAAGGAAGGTGGTATCCATAGAGTTCCATAAATGGTGTCATTTTTGTTGCTGTATGAAAGGAAGTGTTGTACCACCATTATGCCAAGGGTAACCATTTGAACCATTGTGATTGTTTATCAGAGACAAAGAAACAAAGATAGCCTTCTAGACATTTGTTCACTATCTCGGTTTGTCCATCATATTGAGGATGATAGGATGAGCTATGAGCCAATTGAGTACCCAAACAAGAAAATAATTATGTCCAAAAATGTCCAGTGAAGATGGGATCTCTGTCACTTACAATAATCTTTGGGCTGCCATGTAGCTTTTGAACTGTCTCCATGAATGAGGTGGAAACTGTACTAGCTTCAAAGGGATGAGAGAGTGCACAAAAGTGTGCGTAGTTGGTCAGTCTACCAACAATCACCATGATGACACTCTTTCCTTCAGACTTCGGTAACCTTGTAATCAAATCCATGGAAACCTCCTCCCAGCGCTGACTTGGGATGGCTAATGGTTGTAAAAGACCTAGGGTCTTAATTGTTTCCACCTTATTTTGTTGGCAAACCAAACATTCTGTCGCAAACCTTTGAACATCAGTTCTAAGGCCATCCCAAAAAAATTCCCTCTTGACCCTATGGTAGGTTTTTAAAAATCACGAGTGCCCTCCTACTGGAGAGGTGTGCAATTCCAATAGTACCTTTTGTTTGAGCTGGGAGTTCTTACATAAATATAAGCGATCTTTATACCATAGTGAATCATTTTTCCATGTAAATGTATCTAATGTACTGGAATCCTGCTACAACCTTTGAATGAGAGTCCACACTTTTTCGTCATTCTTCCATTCATCCCTTGCTTCTATTATCCAATCAGGTTGGATGATCGAGATAGCCTCAACATCTTCATCCTTCCTTGAGAGTGCATCTTCCACAACATTTTTCTTAACACAAAACCGCAGATACATAATGTTAGAAATAAAATATCTCCTTCAAAACTGCAGAGAAGTATTATTCCCGTTCAAAACCACAGAGATATAATTTCAAAACTACAGAGAAGTATTATTCCCGTTCAAAACCGCAGAGACAAGTATTATATTTTATAATATAAGTTCTACTTATAATTGGAAAAAACAGTTGCAAAATGTTGGAAACTTAATCTGTTTAGGGTTACGATATTCTTCATTTGAAAGAAAATGATTAGTCAAGTAATAGGAGACATTATTAGAATTCCAAGAGACCTTGGAAGATGAAACCAAAGGTCACATCGATTTATTTGTATCTATATCATATTGATGAATAAATGCACTTCATGTTTATCCTATTTCATATGTCTAACAGTGGTATCAACGCCGCCTCATTCCATAGCCCTGAATTGATCTATGGTAGTATTCCATAGCTGAGTTGTGCAAAAACCACCCTATGTCTGCTTTTCAATATGCACCCATCTGCATTAATATGTGCCTTTGTGCAATGAAGATTCATTCTGCCAATGTAGAAACGCCTTAGAAACCCTAATCTGCATTATTAGTCCCTTGAAGACCATTAGCATTTTTTGTCAGTCCATTGGGCGTTATTGAGAATTTTGGTCATTCGAACTAAGATTATGGGAACCCGTCCCTAACCGTCGACTGCTCTTTTGCAGGAGACTATTGTCGACATTCAATCCATCTCTCGGGATTGAATTCAAGGCAACGCCTAACACCTCATTTTCATTCAAGGGGAGTTCATTAAGAGGTTGAATGAACCATGTACATAAAGAAAATCATATTAGACCAACAATTGCAGCAGTTAGGTACCCGCGCATTTCAGTGGATGGTTGTTCCCTTATACGGACTTTGACAATTTGGTGATGACTACATGGTGGAGGTATGAGATGCAAGTGTCAAGATGAAGCAAATATAGACTTCATTGATCAAGAGGTTCTTCAATTCATAGTGGATCATATGTTCCAGAGGACTAGATGATTATGAAGACCTGGCCTAATAAAGATTGAGATAAGTAGTCATTATGGGAAAATGTTGGAATTATTAACTCCTACTTGTCTTATGTTGATAATATTTGTGGTTTTTATGATTAATGGTCATTATTGGGTAGAGTTCGTCTGTCTCAACTAGTTATTAGTGTTACCAAGACACTGTCAATCGCTGAGCACAATTTTTAGTATATGGAAATAATGTCTACTTTCTTGTTTCCTTACACAATTCACTTTATCAATCACAATGGATTAAGATTTGCTTTGCCCCAATCTTTAATAATAGCATGGACTCAACTATGGCATTAAATCCAACTTTGAACAGGTATAACGATGAGCTTAAAGTATACAACCAAGCATTCATCTAACCACAATGAGACAAATATTTACTTTAAATTCCCATGCAGTTGTGCTTAGAACACAGAATTGAAGGAAAGAACTATAGTGTTCTTTCATAAACCACTTACTAAGAGAATACTTGAAAGCATAGTTTAACAAGTATGATGAATTAAATATTTTATATGAATAGGTCAGAAACAATGATTTACCAAGCTCCATGCGCATAAGTTGGGCTTTGATGTAGACAGTAGAGATCCATCTTAACCCTTTATCGCATGAGCACTAGGAGGGATAAAAAAAAAATGTAAACACATATATATTGATGCTTAAAAGATGGGATTGAACTAGAAATATATTGTTGTTTTATTTTATTATTATATATTTTTATCATCATTATAGTTTGATTTGTTTTATTATTATAGTGAAAAGTTGTTATTTTTTCATTTCCAAGGATTTTTTTTTTTTTAATTTAGTTTATTAACATTATAGAGGACACATATACCTGAGCTGTAGATGGACCTGGCTACTCTTTGTACAACCAAAAAAGTTCTCTCTCATACACTCCTAACTTCAAGAAGACTTTAAAACATATTTTGAATTAACCGTGATGGATATGCAAATTAACCATGATGAATTTGCAAGATACCTGTTAGCAAGAAGCCTTTAAAACATATTTTGAATAACCATGATGAATTTGTGAAATATCTGTCAGAAAAAATTGACAACATAATTTAATAATGCTCGATTTTGAATAACCATGATGAATTTGTGAAAGACCTGCCAGAAAAAATTGATAACATAATTTAATATTTCTTGGTGGATACAAATGGTGCATGCCCTCCATATAGGAGAAGAGCTAAAACTTTTCATTTGCCACCAAGTCAACTAGTTCTTTTTTGGAAAATAAGCAAACCATGTCTATTGATTGGCTACAACTGAATATAATTACATTCTCTGACCAATCCTATACACTGCAGAAAGTTCCCAGAATGTGGAAACATTTTCAGCAAAATGTAGTGGTTCCACTAAAATACTAAAAGCTCTCTCATGATCTTGATCCCAGCCTATTTCCAATGAGTATGGATCAAACCTGTTTTGACTGATCTTTAGAAGAAAGAATTCTTGAAAGTATAACATTTTATTAGAAATTGTTGATGCATTATTGAAGGACTATAAAGAGGAATCTTAATTTGAATCTCAAATTTTTCCAATGCAATACATAAATTTAATGAGGCTTTCTACATAAGCAAAGAAAATATTTGAATTATTCTCTACATATTTCAATTTTGTAATTTTGTTAGCTTACCTGTGGCAAAGTCCTTCAAAAAATTGGGTCAATCATGGGTGGTTGAGAGGAATTGTAATCCTCTTCACCCAGGTTCAAATCAAGCTTGTAACTTGTTTGTTTTTCAATAATGTTGCAACTTCAACATTGACACTACTGATTGAAAAAATAATGACTTACTTTAAATTAGTTACTGCACTTTTCACAACCTCTTCCAAAGATGGAGATGGAGAAAATATCACAATGATGCTAGGAAATATTACTGCGATACAAATTCCTCTAACATATCAAAGGATAGGACCTACTGGGAATTCCAATCACCATATCAAACTCAACTACACATAGGACAAACCTAGAGCCACGTCGACGCTGACATTGACCAGTATGAAGTTGTCACGTGTCCGTGGGACCATGATGACATTATCCTGATGTCACCTAAAGATTTAATATTTTTGGATTTGATTAAAAACTTCATCTAAATCAAAAGGTCTATATGTGGTAGTCTAAAAGGAAAACAAAATTACAATATTTCAAGACAATCTTCAAGGATCTCATCGTTCTTCAGTTACCTCCCTATTGGAAGGAGATAGGGATTTTCTTTCGCACCAGAGGTATTCAGAGTTCTTAGAGCACAAAAGGAACGATGATAAACTGTTTGACAAGTTTTCTGGAGTCTTTCTAGGACAGGATATCATGGAGATGCTCGTGGGGGACTTCGAGATTTTACATCAGTGGAAAGGGGTTTTCAAGGATTTGCCTCAACCATCATATGAGAGATACACCAACTTGGATGACATGGTTAGAAATGTGAAAAAGACCGACTATCCCATAGGAAATCCATGGCATTATATGTGTCAATTTCTCAAACTTTCTCCAGGGAGACAAGGGAAAGTGAGCGGTGCTAGGTAGGCCCAGTAAGAGTTAGTTGTTGAAGGAATATATTGTGTCAAAATTTTGTCACTTGTAAACATTTTGTAAGTAGCAAGAATAGCGGTCCTATGAAGATATAGACACGGTAAGCGGTTTCAAGAAGAATTTTTGTACAAGAGCGTGAGGATAAAATGAAGAGAATGTTCATTTTGTAGAGGTCAACACTTTGGGGAATTTAAGAGTTTCTTATAACTAGAGTTGTTTGCTCACCATCATCAAGCATAGACAAATAATTAGGGCCACAGGTTTCATGAGATTCATCCCCTACGTTATGTTTCAGTCTGTAATTCATTTTTTTGTGCATGTGCACTTGTAAAATCCACCCCTCTCATTTTGGCTTCTTGTACCAAATTCCCATTAATAAAATCTCAAGCAACAAGTTATATGGCATGTCCAATGTAACTGTGTTATATTCTTATGATACTAAAGTGATTTCCTCTTAACAAATGATCACTTCTTGTCATTTCTTCGTATGTTTAATGATGTGTAGAGGGTACCTCCATGGATTTAAATATTTGAAGATGTTAACTATTTGAAGCATGTTTTAACTATCTGTTATATTTGTTAGAATTGTTGAATTATTAAGTGCTCAACACGTTATTCTTTTCCATAAGTTATGAAATTCATTATTTGCAGTGTCTCATACGTTTATATTGTATTTCCTCTAATTCACCATTTCACTCATCTTTTAAACCCGGACGACTGAAACACTCATGGATATATACCTCTTAGAGCTTAAGGTTTTAAATATCTGGACTAAGACTATTTGAGGGTCGAGAGTTCTATAAGTAAGAGAGAGAGAGAGAGAGAAAAAATTACCCATTTTTTCATAATTTTCTTTGAGTGCAAGCATGGATTTAAGATTCATTGTGAGTCTTATCCCCTAGGGTTCCTCAACATTGTTCCATTGATAGCCTGGAACATTTCAAAGGATAATAGATGATAGAAAGAGAACCAGTGGTGGAACATTCTTTCTAGGCAATATCTTGGTGTCCTGGTTCAACAAGAAACAATCATCAATCTCTCTATCTATAGCAGAATCATAATAAATTGTAGCAACAACTTACTGTACACAAGTTCTCTGGATGAAAAAGACATTAAAGGACATTCATGTAGAATATGATCATCCCATATAAATTCTACATGACAATATTAGTGCAATACACATTTCTAAGAATCCAGTCATGCATTCAAAGACAAAACACATTCCAATCAAATATCATTTCTTGCGAGAGCAAGTCACAAAACAGAGTGTCAAGGTGGAATATATTGGCACAAAGGAACAAGTCGTTGATATATTTACAAAACATCTTCCTCGAGAAGTCTTCGAGTACCTCAGATAGAAATTGGAGGTGGTACCTATGCCATCCAATCACTGAAGTGCTACAAGATGAGCACAAGCTCTGGTAGAGAGAAGGGAATAAGCTTAGGGAATAGAAAAAAAACAAGAAGATTGTTGGTTGCAGAGAAGAAAATTAAGAGTATTGTTTAAGGGGGAGAAAATCCCTTTGCCATTGATGTCAAAGGGGGAGAGCACAAAGAGAGGAGGAGATCTACAACAAGAAAGACTAAAGAAGTATCAAAATAACTAAGTATTGTTATTTGTAGAAAGAAAGATTAAAGGAGTATCAAAATAACTAAGTGTTGTTACCATCAATGACATATCAAAGTGTTTTCGTCAATGACCAAGGGGGATATTGTTGGAAACATTATTTTCATTGATGTCAAAGGAGACAGATTGTTGGAAACAATGATGCACAGTGTTGTTGTCTTGCACAATGTTGTTATCATTAATGTCAAAGGAGACATACTGTTAGAAACAATGTTGCACAGTGTTATCATAGATGTCAAAGACAGGGGAAAATACTTAGGCCAAAGATAAAATCAAGGAAGCACCTAAACTATATAACCAAGGAAAGAAAGACAACCCTGCAATTGGAGGAATCAAACTAGCCATACCATTCAAACAGAGGAAATGTAAGGAAACATTGAAATAGAGATTTTCCAAGTTGTAGAGATTAGATGAGCGATCACAAGTAGAAGCTGGAAGAGATGTTTCCCAAATTGACAACGAGATCAAGGATACAAAAAAAACAACAACAACAATCCAAGGGCGCAAAGGAAGATCAGTGGTATGGTGTGAAGGTTTTGGGCTTGGGCAACCAAATCGAGGCAAAAGCCATTATCCCACATTTACAAGGAAAGTCGATTTTGAAGGATTTATAATGCAAAAGAACGATTATGTAGTTTGAATGAAAATAGGAAAATCACAAAACCATGTGCAAAGGGTTAACTTTTAGCAAGATAAATCCTAACTATCGATCTCTAGAGATCAATGGCTAAGATCAAGGATTGGGACCTAGTGTATATCGAATATCAAATATCGTGAGAAAATTACAACCTATTGCAAGAGTTTCTGGGGGCTTGATACCCGATGGGCGAGCAGTGATACCACATCAACAACCACACAAAGGCCATGTCATTTTCCAAGCCAATACCATGACTACAGTCAAGACAATATGATGGATCACGTGAAAGTTGCCTAAGCAGTCACATCAGCACAATGGTCTGGAAAATATATTTCATATTGGGAGACCGGAAGAACAAAGTGAGTGCACTGCGCCAAAGTTTCAGGACCCAATACCCATTGGATTGATACCCTAATGGGCCAACCACAATGCCACATCAGCACCATGTGCCATGCTAAGTCCTTGCCATGTCAGTGAGTAGACACAGAGGGAGGCCACGTCATCTTCCATGTCAAGCAACCACATCAACACATCACACAACATATCAGATATCGATGAAATAGAGGAGCCGTGTATGTTTGAAGTTCTGAGGGCCTGATAGGTCAATGGGATGGTAGTTGAGGCCATCCCATATGCCACATCAGATACATGTGGAAGCCACAATATCTGTCACTCAAGCAGTTGAGATAGTACGAGATCTGCCTCATCCACCAAGTCACATCACTATACCGAATATCAAAATATTGAAGGTGTGTGTAGTGTTGAAGTTCTGGGGGCTTGATACCTGGTGGACCAGCCATGATGCCATGTCAACTCCACGACATATGCCACGTTAGAACCATGTAAGCAGCCAGGACAGTGTCGTGTGTCAAGTGTGAAATCAACATAAGTGATAGAGAAGATCCAAAGGAAGTAATGACATCAAATCCATGTCAATGCCACGTCATCCAGTGCATGTGCAAGGGGCTCACATGGAAGCCACATCAACAATATCGCATATCAAATACCAGAAAGTTGTAGAAGTGGTGTAGTGTTAAAGTGTTGAGAGCCAATAGCCTACGACCATGGTAAGCACCATGTGTTGCGTTGTAATTGGGCCATGTGTCATAAGAAGGATAGACCATGTAAGTATTGTATATCGGATACCGAAAGTTTTTTTGTGTTGTGAAGTGTTAAAGCCCCGGTGGACCGATAGCCTAGGGGCCCGAGGGCGATAGTCCCGATAGACCTGATATACGCGGAACAGATCGACAACTGAGATTAATCCGAGGATTGATTGGACAGTTGTTGTGCGTCGAGGTCGTATTTCATATTCTTATGGGCTAAAAACAAATCCACGGTCAAGATTAAATCGAGATCTGGATCGAATGGTTGTTGAGGGTGTATAGTTGAAGTGTTGGAGGGTCGGGGACCTGATAGCCTGATACCCCAAAGGTCTCGATATCTGGGGGAACGAGATCGTAGATCAATGGTCCACATTTAGTCTTGGTTTGATCCAATGGATGCTAAGCCACAAGGACATGCTACATGTTTTGGTGGACAAAGAGCAAATTAATGATCGATAGCTAACCATGTGATGATCAGACAACTGAGAATGGATTGGGATTTCAGCACAGAGGTAAGGCATGAGACTGCAATGTTAAAGACTCGGGGTTTGGTGTCTTGGTTGCCCGATAAGATGGATCAACGAACGAGATTAAAAAAAGGGACAATCGAATGGTTGTTGTGTATTATGGTCACATTATGTGTTTTGGTGGCCAACGATAACAGATCAACAGTGGACATTTAATTCAGAGGAAAATTTAATTCAGATCAACAGTAGACAAAGTGTTGAATTTCTGAAGCCTCCTAAAGGATTAGTCGAGCGCAATGAGTGTGCAGAGGTGTGAAGTTATTCCAAGTTCAAAATCTCAAGAGGAAGAATGCAGAGTGTGCTAGGAGGGCACCAGAAATATCTAGAGCAAGCAGAAGGTCTGAGACCCTTAGGAGACTGAGCAAGTTAAAAGATCAGGGGGGGTAGTGTGATTTTTCACGCAGAGTGCAAGTGTGTGCAAGGGCGAGGTCAAATTTCATTGGCGGAAGGTCAGGAGGAGAAGCACAAGTCGAGACCCAGCAATCAGGTTCCTAAAAGAAGGTTCAAAGGCTGAAACCTTTGAATACTTACAAATTCTTCCAATTCGGGAGAAAGCCAAAAATCAGGAGGAGGAGTGACAACAACCATTGGATCAGCTGCAAGGGAGAGATCTGGACCATTAAATCCTATGTCTAGAAATCAAGAGGAGTGCACTGAGGAGGAGGATAGATCCCAGCCATCGGATCTGAGCGAGATGGACCAACAGTCATTAGATCCAGGTAAAGTGTACCAGACTTAAACCCTTTGTAAGTGCACAAGAGTAAGGACTCGCTGAAGTCCCGAAGTGGACAGGGACCGTCCATTGTCAAGAGAGACAAGTGGCGGAAGATCTGGAACTCCAGAGGAATTACACTCTGGGAGATTTTAGACGAGGTGGTTGAAGAATGGTCAAAGTACCAAAGTAAATCCGGACAGTTGGATCCGGAAGGGACACATGGCGTCATATTGTGAACTTCTGAGGTTTTTCCATCCGGAGGATTCATGTGGTAGTGTTTCAAAATTTTTCGAAGCATCGGAGCTTGAAGTTGTCGTGGGACGTTGATATGTGCAAGGAGTAGGGACCGTCAATCCCTCTCACGTCAGTTCAGAACTTTACTAGTTCGGGGTTCAAAGGAATTGGCGACAGGTAAAGTGAAAACACCCGGAGCCTGGAGCTCCAAAGCACCCTTTGAGTAGGCGCATTTTCATAGCCCATGATCACATGCAGTTTTCGCCAGAGAAAAAAGGGGATAAAGCATGAAATTTGAAATTGGAGACACGGGAAGCTAGGAAAAGCACCCGAGAGGTCTAGGGGAAGGTCAAACCTGAACCAGAGGTAGTGAGAAGGCCCAAAATCGTCGGGTACATGAAAAGGTTTCCCACAGTTTGGCCTGGGGTCTCTTGGAAGACTCTCTGAGTGTTCAGAGGTCCTCGTTCACTATTTCTAGCACAAGGAAGAAATTTGAGGCCTATGGACAAGGTTTTGTGGGTCTAGCAGAGGCCCGAAGAGCCAATTTTGCTTAGTGTTTTGAACGATCCTAGACCAAGAGGTCACACAAAACCTTGAGGAGAGAAAGGAGGGGATGCATCAAGTGGTATTTGAGCCACATATTTAATTTATGTAGGCAAAGGAGACAAAGGAGATAGTCTGGTACCATCAAGTGGTGCCAGAAGCTAAAGTTCATCTATAAACAACAAGTGAAGGAGGAGACAGGGTGTTGATGCTTTGTGAAGTGATTGTCTGCAAGTGTGCAACATTCAATAGACAACCAAGTGGGTTGTAGGAGAAGTTGGAGAAGCTCTCAGTTGTAGGGTAATCTACAGACTTTCCAGGACGGCAGGCAAAAGAGGTGAAAATGGATACTGAAGGCCATAGGAGAGGTCGAGAAGGAGACCACCAGCATAAAAGTAAAGAAAAGATGGATAAAGAGCTCGAGGAAATCAAAGAGGAGCTCGACAGGCTAACGCTGAAGATGCAAAAAGAATCCCAAGTGCATTGGAGGTATGAATGGCCAATGAAGTAGAAAACCAAGTGGCATGTGCAGAAGTTGTTGGCCAGAAGGAAACAACAAGTGTTGAGGAGGTGGCTAAGGAAAGTTGAAACCCTCAGTGACACAGAGAATCTGGTTTGCATCTATGAGCCAGAAGTTGGAGAAAACCTCAGTGATAAGGAGGAGAAGAGATCAGTCGATCTCATAAACTGCCAGGAGGGAAGAGATGAATTTTCAAATTGCCAAGTAGGTAATGAGATAATATCAATGGAGGATCTCATGAACTGCCAGGAGGGCAGTGATGAAAATTCAAATTGCCAGGTGGGAAATGAAATTAAGTCATCTGAAGATCTCATAGACTGTCAAGAGGGAAGAATTGAAATCCCAACTTGTCAGGTGGGCAAGGGAGAAAACAAGAGACTATCTAAAAGTCTCAGGAACTCAACTAGGATTTAATATCAGCAAGGAGTATTGATGGAGGAGGATCAGAGGAGCGTTCTGATCATTAGGGGAATTCAGATATTCCTTCCAATTAGCCCAGCAGAGGCCAATGCACAAATTTCATGTGCAACAGAAGGACAACTAGATGTGACTATCATGGAGGAGAAGGAGAAAACACTGATGTCTGCCCCAACAGAAAAAGAGGAGCATACGGTTAATATTCTCACTCAGTGGGAGAAAGAGTTGGAGATGATGGAGGATTGGATGAACAATACGGAACTAGAAGGAGGTTTCCCAGAGACATTCATGCAAAGAGAAGGAGTATGCTAGTAGGAGGAGCAATTGGAAGAAGCTGGGAATGTACCAGCAGAAGAACTGAGAGACGCTAACCTGTCAGAGGAGGTAGCTGAGAAACATCTCAGTGATGAGCCTGCAGAATTAGATTTTGCAGTAGAGTGGCAAGATAGTTCCACATGAGATGGAGGAAGTATGGGAGATCAAGTTGATTTGACCATTGATAAGGAGGAAGTGCAACAGGGTAGTCTGCATGAAAGGAGAAGCCAACCGATAGAGAAGCTGGAAGAGGTGATAGAGGAGATAAGGAGGTTGATGTTGAGATCAACACAAGAAGTTGTCAGCAAGAGGAGGATGAATAGAGGAGAACCTACAACAGTAGCAGGGAAGCAACAACAACAACAACAAAGTAGAGGAGTAGGTGGAAAACTCCAAGGGAGAGTTTGGAATCCAGGGGCATTTCAACAATGGAGCAGAGGAGCTCATGAGTCGGAGATCATGATTTTCCCAACAGTGGAGTATGATGCAGGAGAATCCTTTCCACCTCAGCAATGCGCCATCATTCCACCACATCAAAGCACATTCAAGAAGGGGAGAGGAGCCAACCCACTCATTTTTCCGTTGAACTTAAAAATTCAATGTAATTAAATGCAATTAAATGTTGTAAGGATGTAAGATCCGAGTTGATGCCTTTGTATATGCAGCAGATAGAGAGGCCTTTAATGTGGTCTGATTTGGATAGACCTCCATCATCGCCTCAGATATGAATTTTTAATGGTCATTCAATGTAATAAGCCTCAGTAGATAGGCATGAATGACCTTTTCATCTCTTGGAAACAAAGAGATGTTGGCAGCTTCAAAAACAAGAAACAATTCACTCTCCTTTGGAGACAAGTCCCCAAATTTGTCTGTTGNCAAAATATGTGGTTTAGTTTCTAAATTCTTCCATTCAAAGAAATCAGGTTTGACATGGCAGGCACCCTGGAGCATAACGAAGAAGATTGGATCAAATATATTCCCCCATCCCCCAATCCGAAAATGAGAAATCAAGAGGCAAGCTTGGTAATTACGCCTCTGTGATAATGACTTCCCCCATTAGAAAATAAAACAATCCTATTCAATTCTTTTCTTTGACAGAGCTGTAGCAGGTAATCTAGGGGCGACAGGTGATGGGGGAGTCATCTTCGACTCTGATGGACAAAAGATCGCAAATTACTCCTGGGGACTTGGGAACACAACTAATAATAAAGAGGAAAGTCTTATTGTATACATGGGACTCCAAATTGCTCAATCAAGAAACATCCATACCCTCATTGTTCTTGGAGACTCTGAAATAGTAATAAGGGATCTCCTTTGTCATTCAACCTCTACCACCCAAATCTCCAACGGCCTTCACTCTCGAACTAAAACCATGAAACAACAATTCACCAAGACTCACTTCTTCCATATCCTCCGCTCTCAGAATCAGGAAGATGATCTCTTAGCTAAATCAACAAAGACTCTGGAATAGGGTCAACTCTTCATCAACCAAGTTGTTTCTCATGCTTGGCTCCCATAACTCCCACAGTCTTAGACGGTTCCCCTTCTCAAGTTTGGACCTAACCTCTCTGAACTCTACCTCGGATCTATCCCCCTCCCTTTTTACCGACCTTCCTGACTACCCCCGTCCTCATGACCATGTGTCCCCCCTCTTCTTCCCTGTTCCACCTCCTCCACTTCCCATCCCTCTTCATAACTCCTCGATAGTTCTTTCGTACTCTATGACGTCCATCCCAGATTCCATGGCGTCACTTCCCCTGCTCTTCTCTATGTGAGATCTCGTTGACTCGTGGGTAGTTCAGACCCCATGTTCCTTCAAGTGTGTGCAAACGTTCTCCCTCCCACATTTATGGTTAACTCTACACTCCCATTTAGGTATCATTCTGCATTTCTTCATCGAAGTCCAAGACGGTTCATTTTTGTTCCCTCTCACCATCATGTGGCGGAGATCCAGAGTCCCCTACACTTTCCCATCCAGCGTCTCTGAGGAATTGAGGGAGAAATTCCACACTCTGTGTATGGATGTTAGGTGCGCAGAAGAAAGAACAGACACTCGTCTCATGGATTTTCAAAGGGAAAACCATGGGCTGGGAGATGAAATAGCGAATTTGCAAGGTCAATCGCATCAACAAGAACTCAGGCATAATCAAGAGCTCACAAATTCTCTCCGCGGGATCAACAGGAATACTATGAAAATCGGAGAAATGACACAACAAATGGGAAACCCTTTAAACCATACCCAACATCCAGTGAACTCCAATGATTTAGCTGGCTCAAGGCTTCCTTCAACCTTCCACTCAGCAGCAAGCAACGAGCACTCTCAGGTACCTCCTACTTCACCTATGGCTCCAGCCTGGACGAACCTAGGAGAAGGAATTCAACAACCAGAAGCTAATCCAGTAGCATATCCAACAAATTTCCAAGAGGACCTGACAACTTTTCATAATTTTTACACAGGATTTTTGATGAATTGTAAATTTTTGCAAATTTTGTTTACATATGTAGCCATTTTTACATGGAAAATTAGTAGCTCCTATTGGACTAGTTTCACCAACATAATTAGAATGCAACAGTCAGATAGTTTTATAGGAGAAGAACAAAGAATCCAATACTCTGCTTTATGTAAACTTTGAAATTACAAATGTCTTTTTTAATATAAATTTCCAACCATTTCTGTTAAAAAAAAATACCCCCAGGATATCTGACCAAGCTAACAAATTCTTGGAGAAAAAGGAAACGATAGAAGATATGGAAAATCACAGTGTTATCTTGATCTTTTGTTCCAAAGAAAATCCCGCGTTTCTTCCATACCATCTATCTGATAAATTGTTTATTACGGATGTGGCAAGGAAATACAATTTTCGGCTGCACTTTTTCCACGAAAAAAAGGAAAAAGAAATTCATCCCCTTGCCATGGAAAAATGGAGATTTCATATTCAGAAACATAAATAAAACTGATGAGTTTGTGAATAACTTCAACAATGTAAATTTGAAGTATGATGAAAAGATAAAGGGGTTTGACCCTAACAAAATCTTTGTGGAACATATGTTGTCAGTAGGATTCAACAACTCATTCATTCATACTACCTTGAATGAAGAAGAATATAAAAACCAAGGCCCTCCTATACACAATGTTGGTGACTTGGAAACAATACTCAGTACTAGCGAGTTTTATAAGCAAAAAGGAAAGGGCCCCAGTGAAAAGAGTGTCCAATCTCCAGTTGTTACTCCCAGGACTACCACATCCCTGAGAAATGTGTTAGGATATTTAGACACTTAGGAGTTAGTTAAGATCTACTTGGTCTAATGTGTCGTTAGGTAAAAGTGTGTTTCTTTAGTATGCATTAGTATGCATTTGTAGTTAGGAAATCTCACGGTCACAATATGTTCCCGACATAGAGTGATCCTACGGTTCATATTCTCCTCGATCTAAACAACCATTGATATGTGGCTTAACACCCGATTGGTCCATGATCTCTATTTAAAGAGCATGGAGGGTCATTTGTCGATGATCAATTGTGATAAACTCTCTTATAAAATTTCTCTGTAATCGTTTTCTTTTGCATTAATAAACTGCTCCAAGTGGCCGCATGGGTTGGGGCCATGGATGTTTCCCCGTAGGGGTTTTACCACGTCAAAACATCAGTGTGTTGATATTTGATCTGGTTGTGTGAGTGGTTACTGAAGGTGTCCATCCTCTATTGGAATACCTGTGTTGTTGAACATGGTATCAAAGCTTGTTTGAATACTCGCTCCTGTTGTAGATTGAGATCGTGAAGTCGAGTTGTCTCATCTCCATTTTATGCCATTTTTGTACATTTCTAGGCTGAGAGGACCGTTCCATTGTGTCATCAGCGTTCGTTTCAGTCAGTAACAATTTTTTTTCACTCGAAAAGGTTTCTGTTTACCCAATATATGACCATTTCAGTCAGATCTGGAGGTATAAAGCCTGAATATGCCATTTTTAAATTTTTGCAGAGTATTATTTTGGTTTTATTTTATTTGTTTCTAGGTTGCTACTCTTTTAGATCTGTGTATGCTCTTTTCCCCGTTCCCTATGCAATCTCGGAAAATCAGAAACATATAAGAAAGGTGCATTTTCTGGGTAAGCTAACCAAGATCTAACCCTTGTTGTCATCGAGAAGCGAAAAAAAATTCTTGTGTGAAAAGAGTTTTTTAGCACGTTCTCCAAGGTCGTCAACAACAACAATAACACCCACAATCCTCTTGCTAAACAATACAATATGTTTTTCTAGACTATTTGGTTAAAAGTTTCCTTATTAAGTAAGAGGTCTTGAGTTCAAGTCTCTTTTTTTTTTTTCTTTTTTTGAAAAAGTTCATGCTCCATTGTAAAGTGTATTTCTCTTCAAGTATAAAAGTGAATCACTATAAATAGCTTTAATATTTTATTTTAGAGTTATTTATTGTGCATGCAACTTTTCTTTTATAAAGTAACTTCATTGTAAAAGTTATCCCCACTTCTTTTTATAAAAATGGGTCACTTCATAAAACAACTTACACCATCATGTGGTCCTTTGGTTACCGTTTATGCATTTTTTTAAAGGGAGTAACTTTCACATCCGAAGTCTGTTTTTAGTGTTGTTTTTTTTTTAAACCGCCTAATTTTTCGAGATCTTTCCATCCAGATCATCAGTTTTAGTTTTTAAATCCATATTATCGACATATTTAATATGGCTTCTTCAAGTAATCTTTTGCTTACCAACACCAACTACTTCCAACAGATATCCCATATGGAGGATTTATTAAGAAGTAAAGGCTTGTATCAAATTACCTTGGGAAAGGAAAAAACACCCACTGATGTTGATAAGAAATTCAAATGGGATAATAGGAATGACGAGGCATGTCGATTAATCGAATGTCCATCTCTCCTGATTTAAGGTTCCACCTTCAATCAATTGATAAACCCAAAGAAGCTTGGGAAAAGATTGAATCTGTGTTTGGTAAACACAATATTATTCGAGCACAATAGTTAGAAAATCAAGTACTGACTTTAAGTCCAATTGTTTTTTCTTGCATTGAAGACTATCTATCTAAGTTTAAAACACTCAGAACTTTATGTGAAGAATGTAAGATAAAGATAGAATAATATCATTGCATCTATCTTACTCTTTCTAGGCTAGGTAGTGCATATTCTATGTTTGTATCTACCTTTTATGCCATGCAATAGGCTCTAGGGGCAGCTTATCAAAATCCCACTCTTGAGAAATTTTATGATGCTTTGATTAGAGAGAAAGATAAGCTTGTACAACTTGGAGTGATCAACACTGTAGGTACCTCCAACAAAGCCTTAGTCATCCATCAGAAAGATAAACCCAAGAATCCCAAGAAACAACATCCTCGCCACAATAGTAAGAAACATAAGGGTCCCAAACCCACTCAACCATATTCCGCTCCTAATAGTGATAAAGGAGCAAAATATAAAAATAAGAAGACCGACAGACATTGCAACTTTTGTGATAAATATGGTCATGATGAGTCCAAATGTTTCAAGAAGATGGCAGCTTTAGAAGCAGTGAGGAAGAAGCACAACATCAATATTGATTCTACTTCTTCTTCTTCTTCTTCTCCTCCTATTTCATGTGGAGATGGTGTTTGTGCAGGTTGTGTTCTTGGTAAACATTATCGGGACAATTTTGGCAAACGTGCCTCTTGGCACGCCTCAGGCCCTTTGCAGCTTGTTCACAATGATTTGTTTGGTCCACTTTATTCTCCTTCTTTTTCTGGGTGCAAGTATTTCTTAAATTTCATTGATGACTTTTCCAGACGTACTTGGGTTTACTTCTTAAAACTTAAGAGAAAATTTTTTGACAAGTTTTTGGCCTACAAGGCCCTTGTAGAAAAGAAATCTGGACATCAAATTCAAAGGTTAAGAACAGATAATGGAGACGAATATGTGAACAAAAATTTTACAAATGACTTCACTACACAGGGCATCCAAGTGCAACACACTGTTCCATATACACTACAACAAAATGGTGTTGCTGAGAGAAATAACCGCACATTAAAATAAATGGCTAATTGTGTAATCCAATCTAAGGGATTAAGTCTAACGTATTGGGCAAAAGCCATCAACTGTGAAAATTACATAGTAAATCGCACTCCCACAAAGGCTCTTACAAATATAACACCGGAAGAAGCTTGGACTAAAATTAAACTAGATGTAAGTCACTTCCGTGTATTTGGAAGTATGGCATGGACTCACATTCTTGATGAGAAAAGGAAAGCATTGCAGCCTAAAAGTGAGAAGTGTATATTTGTTGGTTATACTGAATATGTCAAAGGTTATAGAATTCTTCAACCACATTTTAATGAAATTATTATTAGAAGAGATGTTAAATTTGATGAAAATCTCTTGTCCTACGAGCCTAATTTAGCGTTTGTGCCTTCTTCGTCCTGCGAGCCATCTTCGACGATTGTGCCTTATTCTATTCTGGTTTCTTCTTCAAATGATGATAGTGAGGATGAAAATCCACCTCCACCTGCTCACCTTCCTCCAGATGAGTCCTTTGAACCTGAACCAGCACCAGCTCCAACTCCATTGCTTCCTAGATGGGTCCATTCAACACGAGAAGCAATTGGTGATCTTGTCAATGATCCCTCAAATCAGCGTCAGACACGTTCATGGTTCCAACAAACCTCTTTTATTTTGGCTCAAGTTTCAGAGACTCATGATCTAGAGACATTTGCAGAAGCTTTAGGTCATCCAGATAGGGATAATACAATGAATGAAGAGTATCGTTCTTTAATGACGAACGATACTTGAGATCTTGTACCTCTTCCAAAAGGAATAAAACTTGTCAGATGTAAATGGGTCTACATAACAAAGTATGCATAAGATGGAAGTGTTGAAAGACACAAGGCTCGGTTAGTTGCCAAAGGATTTTCCCAAGTTGAATGAATTGACTGTAATGAAACCTTTTCTCCTGTAGCCAAAATGAATTCTATTTGCCTTGTTCTTGCCCTTGTTGCCTCACATAAATGGGAGGTCCATCAGATGGATGTTAAATATGCCTTCTTTCATGGAGATTTGGAAGTATAAATCTACATGGAACAACCTCCTGGCTATGTCTAGAATGACTCTATCCTTGTTTGTCGCCTTAAGAAATCTCTTTATGGTCTTAAGCAATCTCCCTGAGCTTGGTATGCCAAAATGGACAACTTTCTTATTACCACTGGATTCTCTAGATGCCAATATGATCCTAATGTCTATACCAAGAAAGTAGGAAGCCATCTCATAATCCTTGTCCTTTATGTTGATGACCTTATCCTTACTGGTAGTGACTCAAAACTCTTAAAACATGTGAAAACTAGCCTTAAGAAGAAATTTGAAATGACAGACTTAGGTTTTTTGCACTATTTCCTTGGCCTCCGAGTTTTGCAAACCAATGAAGGAATTTTTCTTTCCCAATCTAAGTATGCTTGTGACCTTCTTCATCGCTTTCACATGGACGATTGTAAACCAACCCCTTCTCCCTTCCAGTCTAAAGTCAAGCTTGTTTCCATCTGTACTTCTCCTGAATTTGATACCACCTTGTACCGTTAGTTAGTTGGTATCCTCTTATACTTGACTCATACCCGTTCCTATCTTTCCTTTATTGTTGGTCTCATTGCCCGGTATATGAAAACACTCCATGAAAACCATTGGAAAGAAGCTAAAAGGATACTTCGTTATTTCTATGGTACAGTTCAATTTGGGATACATTACAGTTCAAGGGGGACTCCTTTACTAGTTGGTTTCACTGATTCAGATTGGGCCGATGACCCTGATGATCATAAGTCTACTACAGGTTATGTTTTCAACCTTGGTTCAAGACCTGTCACTTGGGTTTGTAAGAAACAACAAGCTATTTCACTTTCTTCAGTAGAAGCAGAGTACCGAGCAACGATAAATACAAGTCAGGAGGCCTTATGGCTTCGACAAATTGTTTCAGAGTTTGGATTCTAGCAACAACATCCGACTAGCATTTGGTGCGACAATTAGAATGCCATTAAGCTCGCCAAAGACCCAGTTCAACATCATCACAACAAACACATCGAGATACACATGCACTTCATCATAAAGATCATTCATGATCAAGTTATTGAAGTGCTCTTTTTCCCTACAGAAGATCAAGTTGTAGACATTTTCACAAAGACTCTTACAGAAGCAAAGTTTTCCAAAATTCGATCTATGTTAGGAGCTCAGGATGTTGTTATTAAGGGGGGATAGGCTCTAATTCCTCCTTCCTTCTCCTATTGTGTCACTATTGTAAATCCTTCAATCCTATCCCAGTTTGTTCTTAAGGGGGGATGTTAGGATATTTAGACACTTAGGAGTTATTTAAGATCTACTTCGTCTAATGTGTCGTTAGGTAAAAGTGTGTTTCTTAGTGTGTTTCTTTAGTATGCATTAGTATGCATTTGAAGTTAGGAAAGGAAATCCGACGGTCATAATATGTTTTCGACATGGATTCATCCAATGGTTTATATTCTCCTTAATCTTAACGGCCATTGATCTATGGCTTAACACTCTATTTTTCCATGATCTCTATTTAAAGAGCATGGAGGTCATTTGTCGATGATCAATTCTGAGAAAATATATTGTAAAATCTCTCTGTAATATTTTTCTTTTGCATTAATAAACTACTCCAAGTGGTCGCGTTGGTTGGGGCCGTGGATGTTTCCCCATAGGGGTTTTACCATGTCAAAACATCCGTGTGTTGATATTTGATCTGGTTATGTGAGTGGTTACTGAAGGTGTTCATCCTCTGTTGGAATACCTATGTTGTCGAGCACAATGCTCCAATGGCTCACCCAATTAGGAATATTACCAACAATAGTTGTTGGTTTTACTTACTTATTCCTCTTTCTTGATCATATGAGTTATTGACCCAGGGTTCATGTATTTCGGATTTCCAACAAAGCCTCTAAAACTATCGTCCCTCCTGGTAAACTAGAAGGCAACACAGTACACAGAATGCATTGCGCAGTCTCACCGAAGATAGCTTTAAATGGGTGGTTGTAAGACTCAGGTGTTTACAGCCTAGGATTGAGTTTGAGATAGGGGTTTATTATTCAGAGCCATGTACTACGAATTGTGATTGAAATCTACTATTATTCACGAGTGCGTATTTATCGTTCATAGTTTATTTCCCGAACAACACAATCATATTCCATAACAATGTATTAACTCATTCATTAAGTATAACAATTAGCTGCTGAAAGAAAACAAAGATATACATGCATTCATCACATTACACTGATATTACTGTGGTTCACCCCCTCCTAGACTACGTCCACAAATATTTGGTTCTTGGCTCTTTTATTATGGTAGTTCTACATTTCCAACGCCACGCACTTACAATTCTCCTCAGATGGGTAAGATCTATATGAGGCGAACTAGATCGCACCAGGCTCCATAGCCTGTGATATAATCCTTAGATCTTCCTTCTCTCCTCTGTTCTTAGCTCAACATCTTACAAAAATGGTTCATCACAGTATTACATAACGCATCAACTCGTACATAACTATGATAGAATAATACATGAAAACTTGAACTAATACCAAAACCCGAACCCATATGATACCTACGTATCTATATTTATATCTATCAGACTCTTCAGCCATTTACAATTTATTACACAAAAACCCTAACCCTACTGACGTTAGGTCTTCCTTCCATGCACGCGTGTTGTTCTTCTTCCAACTGTTGCTTTCCTTGTGCATGCTTTCTTGCATGCGCACGTGTTGTGTTTCCCTCTAGCTGTTACTTCAGTTTCTAAACGCTTTCTTTCCCACGATCTTCCTTCTTTCCACTTTAGCCTACTGCCAACAGGCTCCCAACACTGACATGTGACTCGTCTTGAGTCACCTAATCCTTCTGAGCTTCCTCGATCTCCTTGGTGATCGCCTGGAACTTTTCCTTGAGCTCTGCTACTTTTGTCAGTGCCTGCGCGGTCTTTTCCTTGATGGTGTCCACTACCTGGACTGCCACTTCATCGCTCAACAATCCTGCACATTCTGCTTGGGTCTATGCTATCTGTGTTTTATCTCCTTCTTCTTGTGTGAGTACTTCGACTACCCATTCTTGTAATGGCTCTATTTGATCCTAATGCTCTTGTTTCTGTGCTTGTGTAGTGATAAGTCATGCATGCATATTCTTCATCTCTTGCGTCCCTTTGACTCATTATGGGATTGGTATGGTATTATGCCTCTGTTTAAGTTCTTGGATCACTGCATTGATCCTTTACTCTTCCTTGTCCCAACGTTGGACCTGTGGATCCTCCTCCAACATTGTCCAAAGTTGTGTTTCTTTATCGAACGATTCGGCTGCTGTACTAACCTGTTGCTCTAGCTCCTGCAGTTGCATTGTTGCTTCCTTCTTCCTTTGCTCCTTCACTGTCGGTGGAGTGGTTGGTGTAAGTTTTTCTCAGAGATTCTCGATCTCCTTATGATATTGCTCGATAGCCTACTCAATTTGATCGATATTTTCTTCTACGGGGAGTTCGTTTCCTTGCGCGGTGTTTGGAATTTTCTCAAAAATTCCTCCCACTCTTCATTCTAGTTCGTTCCTGTGTTCTTTTTCCTCCGAAGTTTCGAACTTGGCCTACTCACAATCTTTGTCCAGTGCCTCCCACCTCTTTGTTACTTGTTGTAGCTCGACTAAGTTTCTATGTGCATACCTCGTGGTCGACGCTCACATGTAACTTGTGTAGTGCCCTTGATGGCATCCGCGTCAAGACCAATTGGATGTGGTTTAAATCATTCAGAGGTGTCTGACCCACGGTTTCATCCATGCGCAACATCTTAGGTGTGATGTAGATCGTTGTGTTTGTGTGTGGCATGGAGTGGACTGGGTCTCGTTCTTCTACCTCCACTCTCTCATTGGTTTGTGGTGTTGATGAATCTATGCCTCTGCTGTTACTTGCTATCTGGACTTCCTCGAGTTTCTTGAGGAACTACCCCATTTCTGCCAGTTTTTTTTGCAGTTTATCCCTGTGATGTGTTGCATGATCAAATTCTTCTACTAGACAGTCCTGGACCATTCTAGTGATCATTTCCCCATCGTCCTTTGTGATCATATAGTCTAGAGATGCTCGTTGCGCCTTTGAGTTATTGCGCGTGCCTCCTACCTGTGCGGATGGTCTCTTAGTTCCCCCTAGTTCCTGTGTGATGGGATTTGGGGCGGCCTCCTGCGCTACCTCAACCTATTTCTGCTGTCAGTTGGTCGATTGTGTAGTCTCTTTCTTCCCCTTTTGGGTCCCTGTCTTATTTGACCCTTCGTCTAGCTGCATCGGATTTCTTTGGCCCATCCTTGGTTTCTTGGGCACTGGGATTTTTGGAGGCTACGTTGCCGCCTGCGCTGCCTCTCCTTCTGTTGTTATTTTCGGTACTTCCCGGGTAATGGCTGGGATCCTCCATTCATCAAGCCATTCACTGATGACCATGTCAATATCACCCTTTGTGATGTAGTAACACATCTGTAGCCACTGTTTATCTGGATCCTGCTTTGGTTATATCCACATTGTTTTTCGTGTGGCCTGGAAATTGGTGATGTACGCATATCGTGCGACAACCTCTGGTGTTATTCTCCATGATCGGCTGATAGCTTCCTGTATATCTCATAGGTATGCTTCAAATATGATTCCATTCTCCCTCTTGTGTCTGGCCTGCAGCCCAGATCTCAGTAATAGGTATATCGCTCCCGCTCGCTGTGGTCTGGTACAAAAAATTACATACCCTGGTTCTTGCCATCCCATGAAGGCTATTAGGGTGATCAACCATGAGTAATGGAACTATGTTCCTAGGTCCTATGCATCCTTGCAGTCCTCTTGAAATAAGTTCAATAAATATGCCGCCCATCTCATTGAGGTGCCTTCTGCGCACTGAGCTGCAACTGCAATGACTCCAGCTGGTACTTCGTCTTTGTGGCATTTTATTAGCAATTTGTAGGCTAAGATATTTGCACCCAATTGTGTACCTGCGTTGTTGATTCGTTTGATCATGATGCCTCTCGTTCCCCTGGTGGTGTCATACTTCTTCTTCATTTCTTCTGTCAATGCTTTCTCCTTGGATTTGTCGTCCAGAATCAACACAGGATCCATACCCTAGATTGGTAATCCTNTTGCACAATAAGCTCAACAGTTATGGGGATGGGTTTGTCCAGCCATATATCCCCTCCATGTGTGACTGCTAATAGCTTCTCGACGCATGTTTTCATGTACTGGCCTCTACCAAAATGTGGTAGGTGCAACAGACCCAAGACTCATGTTCTCTCTAGCCCAGCTGCCCACTGGTGTGGTTGGTTGATCGGTTCTCCAAACCAGGTTGTGCCTATGGTCTGCATAAAGACCCTCTGCACAAGTTCCAGGAACTTGGTTTCATCTGATATGTCATGGTCTGAATATTTGAGCTTCCCGATGTGACCCAGTAGCTCTGGTTCTACCTGTACTCCAGATGGTATGCATGGTAGAAAAATTTCTGCTACAGGTTTCTTGCGGGGTGAGCTCGGTATCTGAACTATGTCTTCCTGTTGTGGTGGCTGGTTTGAAGTTCCAACAACTTCCGGTTGTTCCCCCATCAACCATTATGGCCAAGCCGAGGCATTTGCAGCGGTCTCCTCTGCTGGTTGACCTGAGATGGTCATTTGCGACTCATCTGGTTACATTGTTGCTTGCAGATTTTGTGTCGTTCCATTGACTTCCAGGGTTGCTTTGGTGCTTTCTGGTTGCACTTCCTTTTGGGTTTCTGCTTCCTCGTTCTGAGGCTCTTGGGCCACTGCTGGTGTATCCTCTTTCATGGCCTCTGCTTGTGGTTTCTGAATTTCTTCCACAATTAGTGTAGAGTTCACCGGTATCGTCTCTGGGGATGGGATTTCGTCGATATCGACGATCTCCAGCTGTTGTTGTTCGTTCTCTTCCAACGGTCCTTGTGACCTAGTTTGAACCATGGTCGGTCTGTATGTATGGCTCGCTTCTACTAGATTTTGTGGTGCCATAGTGGTGACTTTCGAACGTTTGCTAGGTTCGAATAACTTATGCGATCTCTTTAGTTTCTCTCTATGCGTTCTGGTTTCTATTACTCTCTCTTTGTTCTCCTTTCGTGAATAGACCAGTTGCTCCCGTGTTCATGTGTGGTATGGGTTTGTCATGAATCTTGTCAAGGACGCATCCTCCATCATGAATTTTATGCGCCATAACTGTGGTTTCAATGTATCTGTGATGATTTCGTACTTGGCATTATGCTTTCTTTGCCATCTCCAGTTGGCGTGTTTAATGTGATGTCCCATCGGTCCTTGTCGTGCTTTAATTCTGCCTAGTGTTTTCCTGTCATACTGCTTTTGTCAACTTTCCTTTTCCCGCTTGTTTCCCTTTGTATAAGACCGTTGTCCTTGCTTTTGCTGAATTCGAGTTTCAAACGTCATGTGGCGTTTCTATCTCTTGCGTGTTGCATGCTTTTTAGTCTTGTTTCCTTTTTGTTTTCTTTTTTTTTTTCATCACGCGGTGGGTGGTCGACTGTCCTTATACAACTTCAGTCGACTCCCATTGATCATTCCTCTGAGTTTTGTGCCTGCTAAATCACTTAGTTGTACATCTTCTCCGTCTGTGACAGCTTTTACTTCGTATGGCCCTAACCAATGAATTCTAAAATTTCCCAAGTGCTGAAACGATTTGTTGTCGTAGAGCCATACTAGATCTCCTTCCTTGAACGTTTTCTTCTTGATGTGTCGATCGTGCCAAGATTTGTCTCTTGCTTTCTGCACTTGTTGATGGAATCTTGCCAAGATTCGGTCTTCCTCCATTGAAAATAACTGATTCAGTCTTTCCTCTACTGCGCCTTGTTCTGTCATTTGTGTGATAGATGTTATGCGTAAGATGGGTAATTCTAATGGCACTACTACTTCTTGGCCATAGACTAGTTTGAATGGTGTGTGCCCTGTCAAATTTTTTCATGTAGTCCTATACGACCATAATACTGTTGGTACTTTGAGCTCCTATTCATCTTTGTTGATGCTACAGATATTTGTCAGTGCGTTCTCCAGAATTTTGTTGAAGGCTTCCACTATGCCATTTTCCTGTCGATGATATGGTGTGCTCTTCTGGTGATGAACTTCAAACTCTTCTGTCATCACGTGGATGGTCTTATTTATGAAGCGTGTGCCTTGGTCGCTCATCAAAATTCTTGGGCACCCAAATCTAGTGATTACTTGCTCAAACAAGAAGTGTGTAGTTGTCCCTGCGTTGCAATCTTTTACTGGTGCGGCTTCTTCCCATCTTGTTAGGTATTCTGTCGTAGTGATAATGTACCTTTCCCCTCTTCTTTTGGTTGGTGGGTTAATTGGTCTCACAAAGTCTATTGCCCATTTTTCAAATGCCTATAAGGTTACTTGTGGTCGTAGTGGCATCTTGTCCCTTCTATTGGGTTTGCCTATCCTTTGACACACATCGCATCTCTGACAGTACTCCTTCGAGTCTCTGTGAATCATTGGCCACCATAGTCCGGTGGTAAATTTTCCTGCATAATTCCCTCCTATGATTCCCTCGTGGGATTCTGCTAAAATTCTTGGTCATTCATTCTCTAACACGTACCTTCACAAGATGATATCTACACCCATCTTGTATAGATGTCCTACGATCGAACTACCAGGTTCTTGTTCTACATGGTGGTATATTCTTGCAGTGCAGTACCTGTGCTCATGTACTGGATGATCTCTGCGAAGTAATGATCACAATCTATACTAAGAATAATTGTTCATCCGGAAAGTTGTCTTCTAAATTTGTAGGTTCTTCGCCATTTGTGACCCTGGACAGGCAGTCAGGTCCTGCATTAAATTTTCATGGTTTGACTATTACTTTAAAATCAAATTCTTGAAATAGTAGTAACCATCGACAAATTCTCCCCCCCAACCCTGGATTGTTGACTAGGTATTTCAGGGCTGAGTGATCTGTGAACATCTTAAAGTGTTTTCCCAATAAGTAATGTCTAAACTTCTGCAGTGCATAGACCATGGCTAGGCCTTCTCTTTCTGTCGTGTTATAATTATGTTCGAAGTCTAATAAATTTCTGCTTGCGAACATTATCGGGTGATCCAAGTCTCTCGCTCCTTGCTGCGCTAAGATAGCTCCAAGTGTTATCGTCGATGCATCTACATGCACATGGAATGTCTTTTCCCATTCTGGAAATACTAATATTGGTGTGGTAACCATATTTTTCTTCAGGGTATCCAGACCGTGTTGACACTCATTGTTCCATTGATACTTTGTATCCTTTCTTAACAACTTTTCCATTGGTGTTGTGATCTGCGCATATCCTTTGATGGATTTCCTGTAGTATCTTGTGTGTCCTAACGTTGCTCTTAGCTGGCAGACTGTTTTTGGTGCTAGTAAGTTAACAATGACTACGATCTTTGCTGGATCCACTAATAATCCTTGTTTGCATACTATATGGCACAATAGTATCCCAAACGGTGTTCCAAATATGCATTTTTTGATATTCAGTTATATATGGCACTGTCTACATCTCTCTAACATCAGTCGTAAAAATTCCACATGGTTTTTCAACAGACTATAAATTGTCCAATCATCCAGGTATACTTCGAGAAACTGATGGATGAACTCCTTAAATGATGCAATGACCACTCTGGAGAATATTTATGGTGCGTTATTCAGTCCAAACGGCATGAATGTGTACTGATAAGATCCCCATTCTTTCACGAATGTGGTCTTATGTCTATCTTCCTGTAATATCTTAATCTGATGGTAGCCTGAGAATACATCAATGAATGAGTAAGCTTCATGTCCCCCCACATTCTACAGTACTTCATCCGTGAATGGTGTAGGCAATGGGTTGTGTAGGCATGCATCATTCAACTTCCTCAAGTCGACGCATATCCTGATACCTCTTCCTTGTTTCTTTTCCTGTACTACCATCGAGCTTATCCATTCTGACTCCTCAATGGGTTTGATGATGTCGGCTTCGAGCATCCTATCAATCTCATCATTAACTTTATATTTATATATGGGGTTTAGTCTGTAGGGTCGTTGTTTAATAGGTCTCGCGTCAGATCTGAGTGGTATCTTCATTTCTCCTATTTCTCCGGCTATACCCCTCATTTCTGTAACTGTTGTGGGAAAAAGGTCGTTATATTCGTGCAACAAATTTGTTATGCTTTCTACTGTCTACTCATCCCAATAGTATCCAATGCTGGCCATTTTGGGTTGCTCAGCTATCTCGATGTTAACTTTATTTACCTTGATTGGCATGGAAATGACTGATGATTCCATTGGTGGTCCTTCCACATCTCTTTCGCCTTCTACTTCTTTGATCTAAATATCACGTGGATCATCTTCATCTGGTGCTTCCTCCTGTACATGGTAACATGACAACAATTCCTTGATTGTCTGTTTAGTCCGATGTTGTTCTTCTGTGATAAGTTCTATTTCCGATTCTTTAATGAATATGACTCCTCTAATCCGTTTCAGGGCTGCATCTATGTTGGGGTTCTCATGCTCGAAGGAGAAAGTGACTATAAAGTTTTATTGCAATGTCGTCCATCTCGTAGTTCCTTTGCGCAATTCATGGTCTGTATACCAGTTTGTTGGTATGCCCTCTAAAGTATGTATGAAGTAATGAGGCCATTCCTCTGGTGGTGTCAGTTTCCATAGCGTTCTACACTTCACCAAGTGTTCCGCTGGTGCCTCTTGTCCTTTATATTTATGTTTTTTGTTGTTTTCCTGTTCTGCGCCAAACCTTATGCACAGTAATCCTTTACATTGATATCAGTCTATGATTGTCTCTTTATGTGCGCCCCACCATCTTGCGGTTGTGGCCTTTAGTGCTAAGTCAAGTGATAACATTCTCTGATTCTGTAATACTTCGTCTTCATATTGTGTCAAGAATGTTTCCAGATTGTTTAGTCCATGAAAATTGGGTGGTTCCCTGATTTCTGTGCCTACCCACCTTACTGCGCGGTCTATTCTTACACATATTCTCGTGGCTACTTCGTGTAGCCTCTGCTGCCAGTTTTATAACCTGGTGTCTGAGACATTTGTGCATGAAGTAATTCTTTGCCAACCAAGTACCCAGTCTGCAGTTGGTTTTACGTAATCCTCATCGCGCGCAGTTGTTCTGTACAACTGGCTGATCTCCTCTAAGTCTGGGCAAGTGGGTTATACGAACCTCTCCCCTTCCGATGGATCTAGTGGTGCTATGAACCTATATTCTCTGGACTCAAATGTCATTTTCCTAGTTTTCAAAATGATTATGGCCTGGTTGTCAAACGCCCAATCCATACCAAGTAATGTTGGGTAAGGTGTTGTGCCATCTACTATTTCAATGACTTCAAAGTCTGCTTTAGTGTGCACTCCATCCAGATCTACTGTCACTCCTTTTAGTCTGTTAGCACTAGGAGTCACTTTCTGATTGCAAGGAAAGTAAGCCTAGTACCCATTAGATGATATGTGAAAGTATGAGTGTTTTTTGAAAGGTCAAATGGAAAAAACTCGGAATGATGATATCCTCACTCAGAAACAGGGCTAACATGTAACAACAAATAAGGTCTTGGATAATTTCAACCAGTAGTTTGGGAGTAAATATGGATAGAAGGAACAATTGAATGAGAAGAATGTAAGATCTACTGCAAACATCAGGTCCACAAAATCCCAAAGGAAGAAAGTTTCTAAAAACAAGATCTTCTTGAAATTAGAAACTAAGGAGCTAAATAAACACCATGACAATAAAATGATCAAACATCCATCACATCATTACCACAGTCATCCATATGAAACATTCGAATATTAACATTTAGCATTAGAAGCAAATAGTCTAAAATAAGAGTTGATTTCTATTAGTCAAAAAGTCTTAAGTCCAGTACATACTAGATCACAGTCACTTTATCAAAATATTATAGTTTCTTGGGAGCCTTGCTCTACCATCCGAACCCATTAAAGAAATTCACCTATCTATTTATAACAGGAAAGGGAGGCAACAACTGGAGGTACGAGCTGGCCTTTTTTCCTTAAAAATCTCAGAACATTTATTTATCCTAACAACTAAGATAACAACCTATGCTATAAAACAGGGAAGTGTTGGTGACTAAACACAATCATGCTTCTAACTGCTTTGATCCTCTTTTTTTGTTCAGCTCCTGTTTTTCCATGTGACCCTTTGGAGCTTGTAGTTGTCCTCTGCATGCCAACTGCTACTTCTTTCATTTAATCCATTATTAACTTATCCAAAACTGTTGGGTTAGTCCTGGCTACTCCCTTGGGTAGAAATTCTGTGTAGCGCCCCCTAGAATGGAACAAGGAGAGAAGGTAGTGCCCCTGTGCCGCATGTATGTGGCTACATTTGTCCTCTATTGCAAAATTGAGTAGCGCTTGTGTGTAAACCTACTCTCTGTAATATATTACGCAACGCCTGTGGGTAGTGCCTGCGTAACAATTCTGCATTCTGTAAAACATTACGCAGCGCCACCTACGCTGCGTCTGCATAAGGGTTTGGGTAGCTAAGCCAAAATGAAACGTCTTTGACTCCTGAACATGTGTAGAGTTGTTTGTGTCCTTCCATGATGACAAATCAATTTACTTAGGTGCTTTTACCACTGAGTGAAACTAGTATTTGGCAAAAATTCCAAAATTCATATAGCTAAACACCTAGAAGCCTATATAGGTGGAAAAACTTAATATGTGCATATCAGTTAATATTCCTAAGAAGGAACAACTTTCAAAAATGGGGTTTACCACTACCATCTACTTTGTTATTCTAACACTTAGCCTCACACTCTTCATGGTGGAAAGAGTGTCTTCAACTAACTCAATAGAGTTCTTCTTCTTAGCACTGGTAGGCTTCTTCAGTATAGTTGTGCTCTCCTTAGCTACTGGTTTGTCATCTTCAATGACATCCTCAACCAACACCTATAAATTATTTTGGGTTACTTCATCTTGGAAATTCTTCAGTTCTGCTTTTAGCTTCCTATTCTGAGCCTGGAAACCCCTGTTCTATCTGTAAAGATTCTTCAGTTGTTTACGAAGAGGCAGATCCTTTCTCGCTGCAAACCTTGCCAAGTCCAGGGTATGGTTGTAGCCAGTCATGAGCTCATTCATCTGAGCCAAGTGGACCATGTCTTTTGCTTTGAGACAAGCTATTTCTCTCCTTGCATCCCTAAGCTACTTAATAAGTCTTTTGTAGGTCTGGCTGCCAAGGGGGTTGGGGACATGTGCAGTCTCAACAGGCTTATTCTCATCCTTTTCTTCCATCTGTACAGGAGTTTCCTTGCATGTTTAATCATTCTTCTCAAAACCTTTTCCTTTATGCTTGTTCTCTTGCAAAACAACATTTTCTTTATTTTTCATAGGTTTTTTACAATCCTTCACAGGGATTTCATCTTCCCTCTCCAAAGGTATCTTGGTACCTTTACCCTTGATTTTTTGTACAGGAGTTTCTTGTAAAGGTTGTCCTTTGAAATCCCCCTTAGGAATTGATGACCTGGTGAAAGGTCTTTTACCTTTGATTTCAACTGTTGGAGAAGGAGAGGGAAAGAGAAGCTTCTTCCCTTTTTTTGATGTCACCTTGGTAGAAGATGGAACTTCTTCTAACCATGGTGGAGGTGGTGGTGAGAAATCTCTGTGTGGGGAAGGAAAGACCTCCTCCTCAGCTTCTCTGACCTGCTTATTGATCTCTGAAACATGGTCTCTACCCTTTCTCTTATTTCTAATCCCTGTTTTAGTATTGGTAGGTGATGAAGAGCCTACAATTTGTGATTGGCGGGTAGGTGTTGGGTCCAACTTAAAGTGAGAAGAGATCGAAAAATTCTCCCAGGAGATCTCTTTGTTTCGCAACTCTTCAGAGACAAGCATCCTGATAAGTCCAGAGTGGAAAAGGATGGAGTCCACATCCTTGGATTTGGCTTGCACCCTATCTTCCATTTTACCTATACTTCTCAGCGGGTAATATGGAATATTCATCTGAACCTTACCAGTAAAATGAAACAACAACCTTATGTGGTAATGGTACAGGGTGTTAAATCTCCCTTCAAAACTAAAATATCTCTGTATGAATTTCAACATTCTGTCAAACTGGTCAATCAACTGATTCCTTGACACATTCTTAGATAAATCATTGGCTTGGTATTCAGGCTTGAAAAGATATTTAACGAAAGGTGAACTCAATACCATGGCCTTGAACCAATTTTCTCCTGAAATGGGAATCCTTGTTGCAGCTGAGATGGAGGCTTCAGTCACCTCAAATTCCAAATCTCCAACTTTGGTTTTCTTGCCATCAAAATTTAGTGCAAATTGTTTTGCTGCTTCTGAGTGGCCTCTCTGCATGTTCTAGCAGAAAGAGAGACATCCTTCTCTTCGAAACATTTCCCTTGCCATGGGTTCTATGTCAAAAAGGCGCTTGTCCACAGGTTCTGTTCGAACTATCTTGCCACATTTGTGTGCTTTCTTCGACTGAGGGGTCTCCATGACTCAGAAAGAGGGTTCTTAAGAGGCTGTAAGGGATGCTATTGACCAGAAAATTTCAATTTAAGTCTCAAAATCACAAGGATGTCCCTCCAAATTAACAGTGCTTAGAAAATGAACTTGGCTATGAGAAATGGACTTTCAGGCTCATACAGGTTTTCAGAGTGTAGACTATGAGAAAGTAATTCCGAACTGACTCTTCATACAGGATGAAAAGAAGAAAAGGATAATCAGAGAGGTTTGAGCAATGCCTCTGCGTAGTGCAACACATACACAGAGGATGGGCTATTTCAAGCATGTGACTTTCAAAGGCTATGACTAAACACAATAATCAGACTATGGATATGAGTGAAGATGTTTATAGGAATGCAAATATGGCTCCCATACTACCCTGCAAGCTTAGAAAACCGAAACCCGAGCACAAATCTCCTATGAAAATTAATATGCGAAGGAGGTTGCACAGGATACCTGTGAAGTCGACAATTGTTGATCTCCTTAGTGTGAAATTAGGATGAGATTGTGGAAACTTCGGCCCTGAAATCTCTTACAACATCGGATTTAGTGGGCATGTGATCGTCTGATCTGAATTGGCAAACTTACGCAACACATCACTGCTAAACTTTCAAATTTAGAAACCGTTACCAAGGATCATAAATGAAATATCTTTTGAAAACATTTCAACCGACTTCAGGCACTGAAAACAAGGGTTAAGGTATCAGTTGTGGCAATCATGACTTGGAGTGGGTGCATGATAATCGTGACAGGCTCTATGGAAATGCCTACAGAGTGGGCAGCGTTCTCTAAATAAAAAATGATTGGACATGTGAGTGGGGATGATGAGGTATGCATGCGAGGTCATAAGTGATGAGAGAGGTGTGTCACATTATCTTGGTCATGGGAGGTATCAACCTAGGGATGAATCATGAGAGGGGACATAAAGAATAGACCATGAGCTCATAAGGGTTTAAGGACCAAAAATTGAATTGTGGATCAACACATGAGCTATGAATCAAAGGTTTAATCATCCTAAGGGGTCCTATCATAAATAACATTTAAAGGATGTGAAATTTATTTTAAAGAGAAAATAAGAATCTAAGGGTTTATTTTTATTTTTATTTTCTTTTTAAACAAAAACAAACTCAGAGACCCAAGGCGACATAGTGTGATAACACAATCTACCTATTGGTAGGACTCTGTGTTGATTTGCTTGTTTTAATTGAACAGTTGAGTATCCTAAAGTTGGTTCTCCCATGCATTGCCATGTCATCTTTGGTAGCACATTTACTTCAAACCCTAGGTCTAGTATAATTTGTCCCATATTGAAATCCCCAATGTTAGCATTTAGTCTAAATTCCCTACTTGTTCTTCTTCTTGTGTGTAGGTGATTGACGGTTTTTGGTTCTAGATTTTCTTCTATCTCACTGCTACATTTCTCTAGCATGTTTTGCAATATTTTCATAGATGAAGGATCACTTAATACTTTTACGCATGATTGCAAAAATCCCTTGATTGTACTTACTTTTCCCTTGGGTTGCATTTCGTTGGTATGGTCCAGTGATGGAGGCATCTAATATTTTGGGGCTTCCTTTCTTTGTTGTGCAGTCGTCACTATGTCCTCCTTCTGAAATTCTTGTCGGGCTTCTTTAAAGATCAACTTTTCCTTTTGTGCATCGAACTACTTCTTTGGTTCAATGTGCTTCTTTACCCATTGGTTCTGTGCTAGTTCCTGTCGAACTGTGTCATTTCCAATTTTCGTTCCTCCACGAGTGACTATATTGATGTTTCGTCTATCCTCCCTTGCTTCGGTTGAAATCCACTAAGCATTCTGATTGTTTTGGTTCCTCTTTTCTTTAATCTTTACTAGTAGTGTCGTACATTCCTTTGTATCGTGGTCTGATGTGCAACAATACATACAAGTTGTTGATGGAAGTGGAAACTCCCGTGCATAATGTCTTGGCTGCTAACAATTGTGACATGTGACTGGTCCTCTACCATGTCTGAAACCTCCTCTGGATCGTCCTCCTCCCTAGTAGCCTGCTCGATCAAATCTCGATGCAGTATTGTACTGAGGTTGTGCCGGGTTGTATTGCGGCTGCGTGTTATTGTATGGTTGCTACACATGATTATAATGTGGTTGTGTAGTGTTGTATGGAGTTGGGGATGGATTGAATTGTGGCCCTGCTTGCCCAATCATCATTTCAGCCTGTACCCTATATGCATATGATGTTCTCTCTTGCATCAACTCCATAGTTCTGCAATCTTTGTCATCGTGGCCCGCTGACTTGCAAAAGGTGAAATATGAACTCTTTGGAATTGTCTAGTATTTATGCATCATCGTGCAGTGATAAGGGTCATGACCCAGTTTCTTGCATATTTTTCACCATAATCCTCCCTTTGGTAATGGATTTGGCATACCTGTTTCCATATACTGCGAGAATTTTGGGCATTCGTTCTTGTGGTGTCCTTTTGTCCTGCATGTGGTGCACCAAACAACTTCTCGTTTGTCCTTGTTCTTATTCTGGTTCAACTGAAATGTTAAATTCTTCAAATCCTCCTTTAGTTATTAGATAGTTGGGTCCCTCTGTTGGTACTGGTTCTCTTCCAGTTACAAGGCTGCCTGCAGAGCCTCTACCTGTGTCTGAAACTTATGTTGTTGTAAAGGATATTTTAAGTGTGGGAGTGGTGAATTGATAAACAGGTTTCAATGTTGCATATCGGTCATAATGTATTTTAACTTTCCCTTCAGTCGTTTGAATCTCCGATCGATCTCCCATACAAAATCTCCTGGTTTCTGTCTTATTTCGATCATCTCGTTCATGTATTGATCCTTTGATCTTGGCTTCTGGAACTCATTTATCAATAATTTCTTAATGTCAGCCAGTGTCCTTGTCATTCTCGAGGCATTGTTTGTGTCTAAACTCATGTACCAATCTAGTGTGCGGTCTCTTAGCATAATCACTAGCTACATGAGTTTTGTATCTTCATCAGTGATTTGCTTTGCTTCCCAGATCTTTGCACAAATGAACAAATTCTTCTCAGGGTATTTTGTTGCTTCTCAAAATTCTGGTAATATGATAGTGGGATCGTGTCCTACCATTCTGAATACTGAACTAGTACCTCCTCCGCGTGGTGTATATAATTGACTAGAGTTTCCTGAACTGGCTCCTCCAGTTGTTTCTCCTTGTGTATGTGTACTTCCTACTGTCGAACTTCCTCCAAACTTTGGTTATCTAAACGGTGGTGTTCTCTTTGGTGTATTAGTTGGACATGGGTTTATGGGTTCCACACTGAGATTAATATGGATAGGATGGATGCCTTCTCCTCCTGTTCTTGGGCCTCTCGTCTTCCTCTCATATGTTGCGTGCAATATTTCCTCAATATGCTCCACTGCCCAGAGATCCTCTACCTCTTCCTCATCGCTAGCCAAGCCCTCCCTCGTGGCTATGACTCTCTTCTTGGTATTCACCTTATATTGGTAGGGTACTCTGGTACGCGTCATTACTGATGACGCCAAGATCCACTTGATCTGGTCGTCATCCATCATGATCGGGTCCAAGGGTTCCTCCTCCTTATTTCCTTTATCCTAACCTCCTTCCATTTATCCTCTCTCTGTCAGTGTTTCCACCCTTCCCCCATGCACACAAGGAATTTTAGTTGTCTGATTCCATTGTCATTACACCTTTGTTATATAACAGTATCTTAATAGAAGTATGCAGGGATCGAATGTACCTTCCTCGAGGTTTGCATAGAAATTCTTGCTCTGCTGCGCTGTATGACTTCGCTGTGTCAACTGCAAACTCTGTGATGAAGCCTGCCACAATACTGTCAAACCAAAAGTCTACTGTTCAGGTGAATATGTTGTTCACCTACTGTAACTGCTCAATCTGCACTAGTGTCCAATCTAGCTGTCTAATTCGGTTCATCGCGTGGTTATCCTTCAACCTTATTATCCACTCCTGTAGTAGATGCGGAAAATCACAGAAAAAGACTTCGTGTAAATAAGTAAATACGTATTTATCCAGATATTTGCGTGGTGTGATTCTAGGGTTTCTATTGTCTTTCTATGAGAACTCTAGCTCTTTTGTTCTCAACCAGCCTTTGATTTATTCTTTCATGGGGTTCATAGATGATTTTAGGGGATAAATTTCACAAATTGGCTAATTTGCTGTGGTTTTCCCCAAAAAAGATTCGCTAATTTCCATTTTTTCTAAAAATGATTTGCCCAAATTCCATAGAATAAAATTATTTTACCTTAAAAATCACCAAAAGTTTATAGAAACTATATAAAGTCCTTAGAAATTTGAATATTTTTACAAAACTATAGCCAAACATTTTACATTTTGCATATTAAGGACTAGTAATATTAGCCCATGTTTCTACATTTTAATATAAATTCCCATCCTTAAAATCATCCCTGATGGGGTTCCACGGTCTCAACATTCCCTTCTAATGGCTCATTGCTCTCTTCTTTCCCTCGTTCTTTTCTCACTCAATCTATCTCATCTACTCAGTCCTCTCTCATTCCTATTCACGCGACAACAGAACCATTTGTTGGTTTTAATTACTTATTCCTCTTTCTTGATCATCTGAGTTATTAACCCAGGGTTCATGTCTTTTAGGTTTCCAACAAATCCTCTAAAACTATCGTCACTCCTGGTAAACCAGAAGGAAACACAATACATAGAATGCACTGTGCAGTCTCACCGATATCACTTTAAATGGGTGTGTCACACACCTACTACGACAACCTAGATTTTTCGTCTTTTTCTTCGAGGGACAGAATCCCCGAATTTCTATGGGGCCTAGCGCAGACCATTCCTTTCCTTATCCTCCTCCAAGCGACCACAACCTGGCCTTAGCGCAAGCGCCTTTCGCAACTCGCGAGTTGGGAGTCAAGGCTCTCAACTCCTTTTTCTCCCAGCGCTGATACCTGAGACGCGATACGGGTATGGCTCCCTCCTCACTAGCGCCTGCTGCATGTAACTGTAGGCTAGGCTAAACACTAGCACTACTCACAACTCGTGACTTCGCTAGTTGGAGTGTTGAGCCCTCATGCTCCTCCTTTGTGAATCCCCAAGACGCTAGAGGTCAACGTTATGTGGACTCTGCCAAGTGACGTGTACACGCCACTTGTCTCCTCCGTTGTACTATGCTTATGAGTTGTGTCGTTGTTGCCCTTCGCACGAGACCTCGACTCTCGGCATTTCACGACCTTAGCGATCAAGGTGCAACTTCTTCATCCTACGAAACCCCAAACCACGACAAGTCAACAATGGGTTAACTCTTTCCCAGGTGACATGTGTCCATCACCTGTCACCCACTCCCACCTTTCTCTGGGCGCTTGTAGTTACACCACCTGTCAACCACGCGATCCCCACCTAATGGATGTGCCACATGTTCACATGAGCCCTCGATGCTTGGCACTTCGCGACTTCTGTAGTCAAAAGGAAGTTCTTTCAACCTTTGAACCCCCGATACATGATACCACGCGGAGGTTCTAATCCAATGATTTTCCCGTGGCTTGGATCCAATGACCAGATCACGTCGCGGTTTCGCGAATCATGAGTTTGTGCAGTCCTACCCTTGACCACTCCAAGTCACGAGTCAACGAAATGCTACTCTCCTTCCTGTGCAAAGTCTAAGATTGATGGTCAATAGAGCTCCGTCAGATCCTTGGATCTACGGTCCTGGATCCCATCGCTACTTGCAAATGTTGAATGGGTCGAGGTGTTAACACTTGCGCTCCTTCTCTAGATCCATTGGTCTTGACAAATCTGGGGTATTTTCGAAAGGATTTCGACCGTTCGTCTACCAAACGATAGGGTATTCTCTTTCTATAATTGGACTCGCTATCCCTTCCGAGCTTGAATCATGAAATTCAACATCTCGAAGCTTCAAACTCCCACGACTCCGAGACCTTAGAGAGATACTCTCTCTTGCATAAGGTTTCCATACCCGAATCACATGAACCTTCAGATGGTTCTTGGGCAATTGTCCCTGGTCTTAGTCGAGTCTCTGGGTAAAGGTTCGATACAGTTCCAAGGTTTATGGGGTAATTCTCGAGGAAGAGTACTCTCGAGGATCCTTCCCAGAATATTACGAGAATCAAGAAAACAAGACAATTCTCGGTGGAGAGAACTCATGCCCCGGACTTAATCATTTGTACAGAAACCAACTATGGCATGTAAGCATACACATGCATCCATTATTTCCAGTCTAAAACACCAGGCAATCAATCCACACAGAAATTATTATGGGCATATAAACATAAGCATGTATTCATGATATTCAATTCGAAATACAAGGCATAAAACACTTATCAGATCCGCCAGGCGTGATGCAACTGCTGAGAGGGGTGCTCATTTCCACCCAACCGTAGGCTCAGTGACTCCAAACGGATTTACAACTAGCCACCCCCGAGCTAGACCACGATGCTTTGAGATTCAGTCTCCTACTTCCAGCTCAATGGAAGTCAAGGACGAAGGTTACTCTCCTTCTCCTGATACAGAAAAATAATCTAGGACGAAGGTTACTCTCCTTCTCCTGATACAGAAAAATAATCTAGGACGAAGGTTACTCTCCTTCTCCTATGTTCATAACTCCCTCTGTTTCCAGAGTTTCTCCAATTCTCTTCCGCGATCCTTGTCGCGCGTGCTCTCTCCTCTACCCTTTAACACACTTCCTCTCTTGCCTTTTCTCTGCAAGATTGTGTGTGGCGTGAATTTTCCTATCTGTGGTCAGGTCTGAGAGCTTTTACGGATGGGCGGTTTACCCCCATCCCCTCATTAACTCTTGAGGAGCCTCCTCACCTACCAATCTGACGAGAAATCCATTCTAGGGTCAGAGAGTTGCTTTGGTCTTTGAGAAAGTAAAAACCAGTACGATACTGGCTCGGTGGAAGTTAACACAACCGTTCCAAGTACCTTCCACCACCTCTCGTTAGCCATCGTGGTCTCTTTTAGCACATTCCCCTCCTAGCAGTCATGCAACACATATTCATAACATAATTTACATTCATCGACCTTTTATACAAAGGTCCGTCAAATCAAACATTCACATCTTTGAGTTTCCCATAGTTCTTGGCCAATATAGTTATTTTTATAGACTGGGGGAAACAGGGTGTTACAATTCCCTCCCCCTTAAAGGAACATCGTCCTTGATGTTCTATATATCAATATGACGTGTATGTATAGAAGTAAACAAAATCAAATATGCCTGTTTCATGGCATCTTCCATTTCCCACGTAGCCTCATCTGGGCCAAAATGTTTCCACTGCACCTTGACCTGTGAAATAGTTCAGTTTCTGAGTGGGGTTTCCTTTCTGTCCAGCATGCATTAAGGTTCTGGCAGGAAATCTCCCTCCGGTTCCACCTGGATCACATACCAGTCAATTATATGATTAGAATCGTGTACATATTTCTTCAATAATGAAACATGGAAAACATTATGTGCTTTTACTGTGGGAGGAAGTGCTAGCCTATAGGCTACAAGTCCCACTCTATCTAGAACTTCAAAGGGTCCACAATACCGAGGTGCCAACTTGGCACAAGCTCCCATCCTCAGGGGACTCTTCCTGGGCCTAACTCTGAGATATATGTGGTCTCCCATCTTGAATTCTCTTGGAGTTCTCTTTCGATCGGCGTAACTTTTCTGTCTGTTCTCAGTGACCTTTAGATTTTGTTTTATCTGAATCACTTGTTGTTCCATTTCTTTCAACATGTCGGGTCCAATAGTAATTCTATTTACGGGATTACTCCAACTAACTGGAGTGTTACATGGCCTACCGTAGAGGACTTCGAAAGGACTCGTCTTCAGGGATTTTTGGTAGCCGTTGTTGTAGGCGAATTCCACCAGTGGCAAGTAATCTTCCCACTTTTTGGGTTAATGCATTACATGCATCCTTAGCATGTATTCTAGTATTTGGTTCACTCTTTCCGTATGTCCATCGGTTTGAGGATGATAGGATATGCTAAATAGTAATTTGGTCTCCAGACCAACCATCAAGGATTTCCAAAAGTTGGAAGTAAATTTCGTGTCCCTGTCAGACACGATCTCTTTAGGCATACCATGTAGTCTAAATATCCCCTCCATGAATACGTTGGCAATGTCTATTGCCTTGCAAGTCGACTTGACAGGGATAAAATGAGTGGAATTGCTCAATTTATCCACCACTACCATGATAGCATCATTCTGTTTGGTCGATATTGGTAATCCGATGATGAAATCCATGGAGATGGTTTCCCATTTCCATTCCAGGATTGGTAGAGGTTGTAATAATCTTGCTGGGTGTCGGTGTTCTGCTTTAACCTGTTGGCATTCTATGCATTTGGCTAAGTACTCAGCTATGTCTTTCTTCAATCCAGGCCAATAGAATTGTTTCCTGGTGGCTGTGATCATCTTCTAGTATCCTGGATGACCAGTATATGGTCTTCTATGTAGTTCATCCATTATGAACCTCTTCAAGTCATCACAATCTGGAATATACAATCTGTTTTTGTAATTTAGCAGACCTCCATCTATCATTTGGTAGCCTTCATACTTTATTCCTGTGGGTTCTTGCTCCAGGTACGAGGTCACAGTCTAGAAGAATGTGTCTATTTCTTGTGCATTCCTGAATCTTTCCTTGACATTTGTCTCGCAGGTTCTCACCGTTGTCAGGTGAATTGTTTTCATACTTCTGCTAAGGGCTTCGGCCACCTTATTTTCCTTTCCTTTGATATGTTTGATTTAAAAATCAAACTCACTAAGAAGGGCCATCCACCTAGCTTGTCTGGCATTGAGCTTTGGTTAGTCAAACAGATATCGCAATCCACAGTGGTCTTTCATAAGTACAAATTTCCTTCCCAGGAGGTAATGCCTCCACTTTTTTAAGGCGTGCACTATGGCGGTTAGTTCTAGATCATGGGTCACATAGTTGACTTCGTGCTCATTCAATTTCTGGGATTCATAGCAGACTACACTTCCTCCTTGCATAAGGACTCCTCTGAGCCCTTCCTTGCAGGCATTTGTGCACACGAGGAAGTCAGTTTCGGGATCGGCGATCTTCAACATGGGTGCATGGGTCAGTAGATGTTTTAGGGATTGAAATCTTTCTTCACATTCTTGCGTCCACGTGAATTTAGCTCCCTTCTTCTGGAGGGCAGTGATTGGACAACCAATCTTGGATAATCCTTTTATAAATCTCCTATAGTATCCTACTAAGCCCATAAAGGATTTGATATCTGAAACGTCCTTTAGAGTAGGCCATTCCATGATAAACCTGATCTTGTCAGGGTCTATTGCTACTCCTTCTTCAGATATGACATGGACCAAGTAATGTATTTGCTTCTGGAAGAAGTCGCACTTGCTAAATTTGGCATAGAGTTGATGTTCTCTTAGCACTTGAAGCACAAGTCTAAGATGTTCCTCATGTTCCTCTCTATTCTTGGAGTAAATTAATATATTGTCAATAAAAACCAGCACAAATTTGTCTAGGAATTTGTTGAGCACATTGTTCATCAAGCACATAAAAGTGGCAGGGGCATTGGTTAATCCAAATGGTACTACCACAAACTCATAGTGACCATATCTCGTCCTGAAGGCAGTTTTGTGGATGTCTTCACCCTTGATTCGGACTTGATGGTATCCAAATCTCAAGTCAATCTTTGAGAAGATGGAAGCACCTCCCAATTGATCGAACAGATCATCGATCCTGGGTAAGGGGTACTTGTTATTTATGGTTACCTTATTAAGTTGTCTATAATCTATGCATAGTCAGAGGGTACCATCTTTCTTCTTTACAAACAGAACTGGTGCTCCCCATGGGGAAACGCTGGGCTGGATATAGCCTTTGTCCATCATTTCTTTTAGTTGTAATTTAAGCTCGACTATCTCGGGTGTGCTCATCCTATAGGGTGTCCTAGACACTGGCATCGCTCCTGGTGCAAATTCTATCGAGAAGTCAATGTCCCTTCTTGGAGGTAGACCCAGTACCTCTTCCGGAAATAAATCTCTATATTCTCTTAGTGTGGGGTGGTCTTTGAGGCTTGGTTTGTCATATTCAACTGATTCCAACACCTGTATCACATATAGTGGACATCCCTTTCTGCGATACTTTCTCATTTGAAGGGATGATATTCGTCTCACCGAGACAGGTTTTTGGATCCCTTGAAGGGTTATCCCTCTTCCTTCTTCACTTACACATTCTAAGGTTTTATGGTAACAATCCAGTCTGGCTTTAT
>ML783949.1:278482-294409 GCA_009831015.1 Picea engelmannii | reverse complement strand
TTACTTTCCAAAGTGTTGTTTTTGACAAGGAATCTAAAAAATTGATTATAGAAAGAGGTGATCAGAAAAATAAGAAGGGAAAATATCGCTCAGAGGTTGACCTAAAAGATATGCGGTCATCCCAAATCTCTAAAATTCAGCAACCGGGGATGCTCTTGATTATTCTATTGGTGGTCTGGAAGCAGAAAACACTAAGTTAAAAGAAAGGATTAGAGAGTTGGAAGATGCCTTAATGTCTCTTCCAGTCCTTGCAAGTCCTTTGTCAATGGTCAAACTAGCCACTACCGCTAGTAAATTGAAAGGATCTTCAAGCCTACTCACAACAGTCAAGAGTTATGTAGAAAAAAACATTAAGAAAATAATGTCACTAATAACATAGGCATGGGATTTTCGAAAAATATTGTTTCTTTTGGCTTGAGGGCACATGCCTTCCATGAATATTTCCAAGATGATTTGAAGAACGAACAAGATTTTTACATTGATGTTGTATTACCATTTGGAATCAAAGTCTCTAATATGACAGAACTGAGAAGACGAGAGGGGGATCTTCCTTCCCCAATTCAAATAAAACAGCTAAATGCTTACTGGAAGGAAAAGATTAAAAATTTGAATAACATTGTTCAAGCATGTAGCGAAGCCATATTGAAAAGAGAAGAACTATTCAAGAGACTCATGAAGATATACCTAGAAGGAGGTACTAACGAGGTACAAGACCCTAAATTAATTCTCAACTCCATGTTCCTAAAAAAACAACAATTTGACGAACACGTTGAGATATTTAAAGGGTTATTAGTTGAAAAAATTTATGGCATACTCGAATATAATGAAGATGAAATAGACAATTGGCTAGTGGATTATTCCATGAAAAATCAAGACATTGAGGAAGCAATACATAGTATTTATCTTGACTTAAGAGACTTGGAAGGTGAGTTATTCAACATTGAAATCCGACATGAAATAAACGTCGCACCAATGAAAAGTTATATTGAAGATTGGTTCAAAAAGACAATCGACAAATTAACCAAAGAAGGGCAAGAAACAGTTGAGACGGTTTGTATAATCATCGATGAAGACAATAAATGGACAACAACAAGAAATTTAAGACAAGAGAGACCATCATAGTGAGTTCATGCTGATCACATTATGCTTTCTTTATCAATTTTTCATCCAGTTACTCCACTTCGTTAACTAGAAAGGTTTAACTGAAATCTGATAACTTCTTCCTCTCTTCTTTCCAGGTATTGCTACTATGATATCGCCCACAATTATTCTTCTACAACTTACTTTTTGTGCATATTTTATTTATGGTCCACGGGAGCCCCAATCTCGGTCCCAAGGAAAAACGCATTTAAATTTCAAGTCTTTGTAACAGACTATATATTTTTCAGAAATCCCAAGAGAACTATTTCAGGATCAATTTTGACTATACTTTGTAACTCTAAGTTTTGAGTATAAAGTATTTGAGATTGATCTATCATTATCTTTATTTGAGCTCCCCATGTTTTCACTCTATTAAAGTTCTCTTATGCATGCAGACCATCTTCTTTTATTTTATGTGATCAAAAATCTTTAGTTTAACTATGATGGATGTGAGGAAATTTTGTCTATCTTTTCTTAGTGTATGAGATGTGTGGTTCCTGGTCATTTCTCAGGAACTCTCTTTAAAAAGAAAAGAAAACATTTTATTTCTTTTTATTGCAATCTTTATATTTCTTTTATTACCACGATGGACTTATGCAAATTCCTATATTCTAAAAATCTAGAGTCCCAATAAAATCTTAAAATAAAGAATAGTACCACCTCTATAAAAATGCAGGGGGGTTTGTATCCTCGTGAAGTTGTCGTTTCAGTCCTAATGGATTCAACCGTCAACACTTCTCCAGGGGAGAGAAATCTAGGACACCTCTTTATGGAACTAGAGTCGCACCTAGAGCAATTGCAACAGGTATTTCATTGGCAACGAGTGCAACATCCCACTCATCACCGACAATGCAGGTAGGTCCACGACCTTCTCGGGGAGCATCTAGTAGGGGCAGAGGCTCAAGGGGAAGGAAATCAGTTCAGAGGCCTTCACATGGTAGCTTGTAGGTTCCATCTCGTGTTACTTGTTGGGGGTGTGGAGGACCCCATTACCACCGTGACTGTCCAGAGTCACAATCAAGCTTTGTGCATAGAGAAGGAAAGGCCCCAATGGGAAGAGAGAGTAGTAGCCACCAGATTTATGTAGCAGTCAATAATCACTAGGCAAAACATCAATCCACGGTAGTGGAGTCGTTAGGTACGCTAAATCATGTCAATGTTAAAATTTTATTTGATTCTGGTGCTACAGATAGTTTCATTTCACCATGTACATTAGAAAAGTGTGCGTTGGCATCCTACAAGCATGACGACTTTAAACAAGTCGAGATGGCTTTGGGGGAAAAAAAATAGTAGGACCTAGAGTTGATAATTGTCTAGTAGACTTGGGATTGTGTACTACTAGGTTGAATATGTATGTCACTTCTCTAGGGATGTATGACCTAATCATTGGAATGGAATCGTTAGAAGCCCATCGAGCTATGGTAGATTGTTTTGTGAAGAGGGTGCTTTGTGTTGATGATGAAGGAAAGTCAATAGAGATCCTTGGTATACGGAGGAAGGTATCTCTATGCTTTATCTCGATAATGAAGTTTAAACGTTGCATGAGGCAGGGTTGTTGATTATATGTAGTGGAAGCAGTAAATGAAGGGAAATGACCCTCTATGGATCAATACCCAATTTTGTCAGAATTTAAGGATGTTTTTCCGAAAGAGTTACTGGGGTTGTCTCCTGAGAGGGAGCTTGGTTTTACCATAGAGATAAAACTTGGCGCAGAGCCAATTTCCAAGACTTTGTATAGGATGACAACGCCAGTCTCCAGACCTTTGTGAGTTGCAGATGCAATTGAAGGAACTACTTGACTTAGAGCTAATAAGGCCTAGTTTCTCACTTGGGGTGCACCAGTAATTTTTGTCAAGAAGAAGGATGGTTCCTTACAACTGTGTATAGATTACAGGGAATTGAACCGTGATACAGTGAAAAATAGTTACCCAATTCCACGGATAGATGATCTCTTTGATCAGAATAAAGGAGCAACAATTTTCTCAAAAATTGATCTGTGATCAGGGTATCACCAGTTAAAGATTAAGGAAGGAGATATTCCTAAAAATGTCTTTCGAACTTGGTTATGGAATTACGAGTTCACTGTAGTGCCCTTTGGTTTGACCAATGCACCAACAATATTCATGATCCTCATGAATGGTGTATTCCGAAAGTACTTAGACCGCTTTGTACAAGTCTTTCTGGATGATATCCTCATCTATTCCAAGAACGAAAGAGAACACGAGGAACACTTGCGAGTGGTGTTGCCATACCTTAGAGAGAACAAATTGTATGGCAAGTTGTCGAAGTGTTCTTTATTCCATAAAGAGATTCACTATTTAGGTCATATCATTTTCACTGAAGGAATTTATGTGGACCAAGAAAATGTGAAGGCCATTATGGAATGGCCAGTGCCGAAAAATGCTCATGAGGTGAGAAGCTTCATGGGGCTAGCTGGTTATTATCAGAGGTTTGTGGAAGGGTTCTCTAAGATAGAGAAACCCATAACCACCTTGCAGCGCAAGGGGGTCAGGTATGAATGGATAAAGGAATGTGATATTGCATTCAACGAGCTTAAGAGGTTACTAACCAATGCACCAATTCTAAGAGTGTTGGATATGGAAAAAGAATTCATGGTCTACATAGATGCCTCAAAGTAAGGATTGGGGTTGTGCTAATGCAAGATGGAGGAGTGATAGCATATGCATCAAGAAAGTTGAAGAAACAAGAGGATATTTACTCTACTCATGATTTAGAGTTGTCAACTATAATACTAGCTCTAAATATTTGGAGGCATTATCTAGTGGGGCGAAGATTTGATCTCAAAAAAAAACATGAAAGATTAAAGCATCTCTTCACTCAAAGAGATCTCAATGCCAGGCAGAGGTCATGGAGTGAGTTTATGAGTGAGTACGATTTTGTGATTTCGTACATCAAGGGAAAGGAGAATGTGGTCGTGGATGCCCTAAGTAAGAGACCACATGTCTTCTCCTTGATGCTCTTAAAGGTTAATCTTAGGGAGCGAGTGTTGGGGAAACTACTTGGAGATAGTTTGTATTTAAAGGTTACTTCATCCCTCTAGAGTAAGAGGCAGTTAGAACCCATGTATGAAGGATATAGCCTTGAAGCCAATGGATTGTTAAGATATCAAGGAAGGATGTACATCCCCGAGGGTGGGGATATTCGAAGCATCATACTCAAGGAATTCCATAGAGCACTTTACTGTGCACATCTGGGTGTGAAGAAAATGTACACAAACATGAAGAGTATTTTCTTCTGGTTAGACATGAAGCGTGATGTAGTCCATTTCGTTTCCAAAAGCCTTGAGTGTCAGCAAGTGAAGGGTGATCATCACCACCTAATAGGTCTCCTACAACTGCATGATGTTCCTATGTCCAAGTGGGAAGTCATTTATATGGATTTTTTTGTGGGATTTCCACTCACATCATTGAGGCACAATGTTATTCTTGTTATAGTTGATAAATTGACCAAGAGTTCTCATTTTATTCCAGTTAGAGACACTTGCAATGTCACTGATGTGGCACATGCTTTTATAAGTGAAGTTATCCGTCTGCATGGGTTACCCAAGAATATCATTTCATATAGGGACTCTTGGTTTACCTCTAGGTTTTGGACAAGTCTGCAGTTAGTGTTAGGAACTCAGTTGAACTTGAGCACAACATATCATCCCAAAACAGATGGGAAAGCTGAGAGAGTAAACTAGGTTATGGAAGCCATGATTAGGATGTATGTTATGGATAATCAAACCCATTGGGATAAGTACCTACCTTTGGTAGAGTTCGCCTACAATAATAGTTTTCACGACTCAATCAAAATGTCTCCCTATGAACCTTTGTATGGAAGGCCATGCAGGACACCATTGAGTTGGGAAAGGTTAGAAGACTTAGTGACAGTTGGGCCATAATTGATTCAAGAGATGGAGGAATAGGTGATTCAAATTAGGAAAAGACTAAAGGAAGCACATGATAGAATTTTTTTTTATGTTGATGCACATAGGATTGACCGAAGTTATAAAGTGGGAGATCAAATTTTCATTCATATCAGGCATAATAAGAGTACCATTCGGTTTGGAGAAGGGACAAAGTTATCACCTCAATTTATAGGACCATTCAAAATACAAGAGAGAATTGGACCCGTTTCCTATCGCCTCGTACTTCCATCCTACTTGCATAAAACTCATAATGTTTTTCATGTATTTGTTCTACGTCATTATGTTGTTGACGAATCTCACAAACTAAATTGGAGGGAATTGTAGGTATAGGACGTGAGAACCATCATGGTCGAACCATGACGCATATTGCACCGTAGGGTCTGACAACTCAGGAATCGTCTGGTAGACCAAGTTAAGGTCCAATGGGACAAGTATATCCCAAGATATGCTACTTGGGAGAATGCAGAGACCTTAAGACGAGATCATCCCTCACTTTTTTGACCATCTCGGGAATATGTTTCCCGAAGTTTGGGTGTATGTAATGCCACCTTTTGACTTTGACAGTTAGAATTACTTAAGGCCTAATCGTATTTTATTTTCTATTAATTGTGAAACTATTAATGATACACTTGAAATTTTAGACATATGGACCTATGTGAATGTCAATACTATGAATGTTTATCGTTATTTGAATTATGATGGATATTATGCAACCTATTTCTAGCTTGAAATTTTTTACATTTAAGCTTGTTGGTACATGGATACTAAATTGGGGATATGATTAAATGCATTTACATGATAATAATGAATAGATATGTATGAGTTTGTGTTATAGACTAATATGCAATTCAATGGGCTATGAAATAGCCAAAGGATAACGATAATAAAGGGTTGATGTCGTGAACATCGATCGAGAAACAATATGGTATGTGTTATCACATGATGTTGTATGGAGTCGTACTTGTTTGTTGTTAATACCTGATTCTATATCCTTGCCCTGTCCCTCTCTCTCTTTCGGAGACCATGTTTTTAAGTTTTCCCTTTAGCCGACAAAGTCATTTTGTTTGCTTCTTTTTGTTTAAGTGACCTGTTTTCCCTTGTTGACCTACCTGAAAAAGTCTAGGCCCAAAGCACCGAAGTGCCCGAAGCCCGAAGCATCGAAGTTGTGAAGGCCCAAAGCGTCGAAGTCCTGAAGGCCCAAAGCCCGAAGTCCCAAACTGTCTGAAGTCCCAAAATCCAAATTAAATGCAGACCATCCAATCCAGAGGGGCACGTGGCACCATATTGACAGATTCACAGTTTCACGAATCGTAGGTTTGCTAGGAGAAATGCACAAGTTTCATGCAGCGCGAGTTCGTGAAGTGCTCAGAGAGTGGGCCCAGGGTCACAGCCCGAGGTCATATGGAAAGCGAGTCCAGGAGGGAAGGTTGGCACCCATCACGTGGAGCTGACCGAGGTGGAGTTCTGAGGAGGAAATCACAGTCGTCGGATGCAAATCAAATCTAGACGTCCATCTGAGTCGGGTGATTTCGTCAAGGCGGGTATCGGGAATTCTATGGTCTGGTGTTGTGAAGATCCCCGAAAAGCGAAGTCCCGAAGCACCTTTAGAGATAAGCGTCGGGTTATGGCCCGAGGTCGCATGCAGGAAAAGGGCCAAGAGGATGGCACCAGAAGCTTTGGAGCATGAAGGAAAGGGTGTAGATATCGTGAGTTCTGCATCAAGGCCACAAAGCGCCCGTGTTAGTCATAAAGTGAGATTATCATGGTTTCAAAATGCCCGGTGAAACTCAAAGAGCTGCTAGTTGTGCATGGTAGTCCTTGGGGTGTTAGCCCCGTCCTGATCCCGATGGAAGTAGTTAATGAATATGGGGGTGGTGGTTGAAACCTCGTCCCACCCCATAAATGGAAATCTTGAAAGAATTGGTCGTGGAGGCAGACTATCAGCCTAGAGTTCTCGTGTGGACAAATTTTCCTACAAGCCCATACCGATCTGAGCTCGCATCTAATAGAAGAATGCATGTGCAGTCTGAAAGAAGAAGACGCAGACGGAAAGAATTGAATGCAGTGGCCCGATCATGCCCCTGGTGGTTGTAGACAGTTCTGAGTTAAATTGGTAGTTTTGATATTTTGTTAAGGGGGTCAACTGGTTGAGTAGAGCTTCCTATTTTGTGTAATGATTTTATGCCAGAATTGTTCTCTGGTTATGTATCAAATTTGAGACTTTCAGATTAATAGAAGTCAACCTCTTTTCATCTCTCTGTAAAAACTGTGCTAAAACACTCGGGCATGGAGGATCCAGTCGAGGGTCGTTATGTTGTTGTAATGTAGGTTTGATTACATCAGTATTGTGACCAATTTTAGTCAGCTCCCTTGTTATCTTTTTCCCTCTTACACTGAATGGCTCAGGCATGGAGGATCCAATCGAGTTGTTGTAGCTGCATTGTGATGTAGGTTTGATCATTGTGTTGTTGTGACTGTGTTGTTTGGACATATTTTAGTGTCTGAGACCTAGGCTTAAGAGTGATCTTGAGTCTGATTTTTTCTTCTCCAAGTTGCTTGAAAGCCTGACGCTTATAGCAGTCTTGTTCACCTTTCTCACTAGGTCTTCCCTCTGCTCACATTTAAACTCAATTCACTGACTGAAGTTAATGTGGCCCTCACTTCCTTGTGCATTTCTTGTCCAGTTCTGTGTTGAACATCATTCATATATTGAGTTTTATCCATTGACCTCCATTCATATAAAACCAACATCCACCAAAAACTCTGATGGGTATTGGGCTTATCCTCCCGCAATCTGAGGGTGACTCTCAGTGCTAAAAGTATGAATCTTTGTATGTGAAATTATGTTGGTTCAAATGCATTGCTATGATATGTGGACAAGTGTAGGTTTTTCAGGTGGCGAGACTGCCTGAAACTGAATATACGATGAAAAAATCCAAGCAACACAGTGCCACTGTATGGTCCATGGTAGGGTGTTGACCCTAGTTCTATTAGGAGGGGTGGAGGCATTTCCCACCGTGTATCCTATGAAACCTGGAGTCATGGGAGGATGATGTTAGTTCACACTCCCCTAGACGTGTGATGATGACTGTCAGTTGCCTGCTGGGGAAGCTTGGTCAAGAGAGTTGACACTTCCACTTACGGGTTCTATCTTGAGTTAGGTCAATATAGTTGACGCTCCAAGATAGTCCAACAGAGGAAGGATAGAGAAGGAAGATGGAAGTAGGTTAAAGAGGAAGGATGACTAGAAGTAGTTGAGAGTGTGTGGAGTATTTTTTATTATTATCTTATAAATGAATTGCGTGATTTCCTTTCAAAAAAAAAACACTACAATTATCTATGTAAATATTGCTTGCATTAAATTAGTATAATTGAAGGATTCTGCAAATATTTCAAATGATTTACCATTCTTTATGAAAAATATAACATTGTTGATTGGATTGGGAGCATACATAAATTGCATTAGGTGTGATAAATATTGTCATTAGTACACGTGTGAGTCATGTATGGGCTAGCTACGCATGCATGCCTTACACATGTACACTGGTATGTATAAGTGTTTTAAATTGATGATGTTGTTTATCTGATATGGAGGTATGAATCATGTATCATTACCCGTGTATTGTAAATTACTATAACTTCAGGACGAAGTTTCTTGAAGGGTGAGTGTATGTAACAACCCAATTTGATTTCTTAATGATCATAATTTGTTAAGTTAAGTTAAATTAATTATTGAAATAAATATATTTGAATCATTTTGTTATTTTATTATTTAATGGTAGGTGAGGGAATTAATGAGGGGATAAGGCAGTTGGGAATTGAATGAGGGAGGGGGATTCGAGAGAAGAGGATAAGGAAGAGGGGAGGGGACTTGGAAAATGGTCTTTAATTTTTGGGAAAACATTGGAAGAAGGAGGAAGGAGAAAGGAGGAGACTCGAAGGAAAAATCTCTTTGGGGATTTTTACTAGGGCACTGGTGTTGATGGGATTTTGGGCACGGGGGCCAGGAAATCTGATTTCTTGGAGCTAGGGAGTCGGAGAGGCTTTGTTCCTAGTTGGCTGGGAGGAAATAGTTTCAGGGAGTTTCAGTTTTTCGTAGCAGACTGTTTCAACAACTCAAAGGACAATATATTCAAGAGGTATTTTACTAGTTTTATGTGTTGTTGTTAATCAAGTTATAAATATTGAGATTATGTTGTAATTTGTGAAAAATAAGAATTTAATTGTTGGAAATTGTTGTCAATTTAATTTACTATTAAGATTTATAAATGGTATCAGGTTACAATTTTTATTTTTGGCTATGAAGCCCAGGGATGGGCTTTACAGTTGACTTGGTGTTTTTGATGCAAAAATATGGTTCTTTTAGGGTTAGAGTTACACTATTAAAAATATTATCATAACTAACTTTAAAGAAACACTACGATGCTACAATGAGATTGAGAATAAGAACATAATGGTTTACTATGAGGCCATAAACCTTAATCTAGAAGATCAAAATTAATTATCTAATACTTCTAGTGTCAAGAAGAAAATAAATGTTGTAAAAATAGGAACAAACTCCAATGACCTTCATAGTGAAACTGAGTGGTGGATAAAACCTAAAACACTTGGATAAAATTATTTTTGTAAAGTATGCAATCCCAACAAGGTAGAAGATGAAAAACATTTTCTCCTACAAAGAGATCAAATATCATCTTGAACATTTGTAATACCACTAATACTATAATGTAATAACCCATGAAGGCCAAAGAGAGCTCGATCATCTTATTTGCAAGCTATTTGATTTTAAAAACAACATAATAAAATAAAAGAATTAACTTTTATTTCTTAAGGTTCGATTGACCAATATTGGTCTCAGTGGATGGTAACATCGTCATCATAATTATCATTATCAAGAAGGTTATGATAATAATTATCATTATCCCCCGGATAGGGTGTCAGAGCGCTCCACACATCCTCCTGAGAACCCAGAGCCCGCCACCTCACCACTGACCACGTGACGACACTTGCTGCTTCCTTCATCCTTTAATACCTCCCGATGAACTCTGCAATTCTTCATTTCTGCACGCTCCCAACTAAATGCTTCAGTGCGCCTTGTGTTGGCTTCCCATCATGGCTATGGATATTGTACATTGTTCGATCCTTCTGCGCTCATGTGCAATTACTGTCCATTCTACCTCTTAGGGAGATGTCATTCCCTCCAGTTTGTATCCATCGCCCTCTCCTTCCGGCTTCTCTTGCACTCTATCGTTCATCCTGGTGTCAACCTGGATCTCCCTGCTTGCATCTCTGCCTCACCCTCATGCTCGTCTGGCTATGCCTCGCCTTCGCGGGAAGCCAAATAGAGGTTCTCTCTGGTACCAGAACAGAGCGGTCATGGCTAGCCGACACCTGCCTACCTTCGCTCCTGCACTTAGTTCCTCACCCCCGTCATCCACTCAGTCCTCCCCAGGCCAAATTGGTCTGTCGCCTATGTCATAGCCATGGGCTTGCCGAGTTGAATGGCTTGACCTTCAGGGTAATTCTCTCGACTTTTCTCTTGGACCTCTCCCAGACCTAGCCTCGATCTCATAGCCAACACTTGCATGCCCTTCTAGTCCACCACCCTTCGCTCCCTCTCCACCTCATTCAGCACCCCCATCGCCACCTTTTGTGCCTTCTCTGGAGGAATTCAATGCTCAAATGCAAGAACTACAATTGGAAGTGCCTCGAGGCCAAGCTCTTCTCCATCTGGACTGTGCTTCATGCCTGCAACTCAGAGATTCGGTCTCGATTCTGTAAGATTTGGTCTTCGCAGTCCGTAAGGATGTCGATGACCTTCGTTTTCGGTTGGAACACCTTGATCAACACGCAAAGAAAATTGAATCTTTGTTCTCAACCCTACTTCGCTCCCTGCATTCACCAGATTCAGGCACCAATGCCCCAACATCTCCAAGGGTGTTTCTTGCTCTAGACTTCCAAGGGGAGGATGAGCAAGACATGGACACATGAGCAAAGGAATCTGAGGACAAGCGAGACCAATGAGGACAAGAAAGCACACCAGACACCATGATAGTCGGCAGGCGCACATGTGTCAAAATGCTTGTTTTATTTTGACAAATGCCAATTGTTTCTGGAAGTTTCTTCATAGGTTGTTGGATTTTAGCACTCTCGATTCGATGGGTCTGTTAGAAGATAGGATTTTTTTTTGGTTCATAGTCTGCTCTTCTTTTGGTCCACAATATGCATGCATAGGTCTGTCGAATCGATTTCCCCACGGGGCGATTCAGACAAATATGTGTAATCATTACTGGTTTTTTTTTACAGTCCAAGTGTCAAGATGAGTTGGTTTCCCTTCGGGGCAACTCATTGCATCCAAAACTCGATACCAAGTCGATACTGTAATTTTGTATTCATGACAAGGAATATATAGCTTCTTACTTAAAAATAATAATAATCATCATTATCAATAAGGTTTATGATATAGGTCCATCCCTTATTGGGGGATTTAATTCCTTCGTGAAATCTTGTGGAAAATTATTTTCTTTATTTTTGTCAAATATCAAGTGTTTTTTCATTGTTAAAGCCCGATCTATGGAATTCTAACATAATTCAATATTTAGAGTTAGAATTAACGATATGTGATCTGAGTCAAGCTCATGATCATGTGAGATACAAAAACTAACAATTTGGTTGAACAAAGGGATATCCAATATAACATAGTCAACAATCATATTGCCAGGACCATGGATACAAGTCATTCAATTGGATTTTGGCCACTGCCTTAAATCATTGCATGTTACAAGGTTTTGACAACTACAAAGTTTGATTAATTTTATATCAAACTAGTTTTCACTTGAATCTTCTTAGCTTCTTCCATACATGCACAATAAATAAAGATCTTTATCTAACCACAAAGGGTTAAAGTCAGAGATCTTGCTTAGGATTACAACATGCTTACTTGTTGTTCCAACATTAAATTCTTCTAGGAAAAGAATATTATATTTCTTAGATAAGAAATATCATGTTTTAAGTTATTTAAAGGACAATTTTGATCGAAAATGTACAATTCAAAGGTGCAAAATAACATATATCTCAAACTATGTTGTTAGTATTAATGACTTGAATTTCCATCCATAAGTACCGATTGAAAGGGTCTTTCTTATGAAGCTTAAGATAAAGTATAAAAGCTATGTCTCCGAGGCCTCTTTGAGGGTATCTTTTATTCCATATTGACTATAAAACAAAGCCATACATATCAACTACACAAGATTCATCATGTTTTAGAATCATGTCCTCAAGTTTCTATAGGCAAGATAATGTCAATTTCTCTAGAAATTCGACTTAAATTAGGAACCTTTCTCCATGGAAAAGCTGCATACTTCAAGGTAAGGATCCCAAGTTCTTCAATTCCTATTTATTATCAGATTTTTGTTCTCTCTAATAATTAATTTTCCATTTCTAATTATTTCTCATTTTCATTGTTTCATACATTTTTCACCTTTTGTACTTCCTTCTTAAATTTGGCTTGATCCATTGAAATGAAATCTTCATTTATAATTATTCCTAAATTTTCCAAGTTTTACTTAGTACTATGCTAAATTTATTTTCAATGGTACTTTCCTTAAGTCCAATTAACCTTAATTAGTCACCCTAACTTTATGTTTTTATAAGGCAAGATGTTTAATTTTGTAATTTTGTTGCATTTTATCCTAGACTAACCCTAAAGTGTCTTCTTCTCCTTCTTTCTTTAAGTAGAAGATGACAAGGTTTGAGACTTTTTTTATCTCATTCATATTCCATTTCTATACAATTTCTTCTTTTATGTATTTTATATCCAACTTATCTTCCAATTCATTAATAAATAAATTCTTATTGAACTTATTTTCAAAGTCTTTATTCTTTTATATATATAATTTTTTTCTTTTAAATTTGATTTTTTTTTTTTATATTTATTTTATGATTCTAATAATCTATATTTTTTATTAACTAAAGTTTATTTTCCAAAATTATTATTATATTTTTATTCACTTTTAAATCTTATTTTCAAATACTACAAAGTTATAAAATTAATGTTCAGCATACTGAAATTTATGCTCTCTGACTTCCCCATATCTTATGGGGATTACATGTACAGATAGAGCCTAATCATTTTACTAAGCCTTACTAATTTATTAACATTAACGCTCAAAATGGATGATGTCATTATTACAAGTGAAAACTTAGTAAAAACAACATCATGTATTATTTTAAAAAAATAATAATAATATAAACTTACATTATATTTTAAATTTATTTGAATTGTCTTTTTGCATTAGAAAAACAACTTTATATTCTTTAAAAAAAAATTATACATATTACATTACAGACTTGTGACTTACAGTTTCAAAAAAAAAACTTTATATTCTTTAAAAGAGAAATATACATATTACATTCCAAACTTGTGACATCCAGTTTCAAAAAACCTTTAGAAATACCAAAACAAAAAACCTGTCATTACATCTCTCTACCCATCAGATTTCCTTGCTGTCTTAACTTACCTATCTTATTAAAAAGGAAAAGAAAACAAGTCATAAAACTGATTTAAATTCTACTACTGCCAGTGCCGCTCTTCAGAGCCTGAATTCCATTGCTTCTGTTTCTTCACCCTCTATAAATTCACAGATTCCAAAAGCACTGGTTGGGAGCAGAAGAACCTCTTTGGAAAAAGAAAAAAAAAATGAATTACTATTTATTTAATGTAACATATATTTAAAATTTAATTTTTTTCCAATTTCAATTAAATAAAATAAAATATATTTATATAACAAATACTATCACAATATAATGCAATTGAAAATCACAATTTATATACAATATAATGCAATTGGAAATCTGGTATATTTATTTATACCATTACATTACATTGGAAAACAACATATTACATTATAATATTTTTATCATCATCTAAATTTCTATAATAATCCAGGTGCAGGCATCTTTTAATCCCATTCTATTTTTCCCCACCAACTAGTATGGCCATATAAACTGGGTAACCTTTCCACCCCACCAAGAGATTTCTTAGTCGTGGACACTTCTTTACCTTTAAAAGATGGAGGTGAGGTAGTATTCCTTCTTCCAACACACCTATCTCTACAAGCTTTGGAATCTTTGACAAATGCAGCATCTCTAACTTTGGGAATCCATTTTCTAATCCATGATCCCCTATCCTCAAGTCCTTCAGAGTGGGGTGGTTGCTTAATTTTAAAAATTTCAAATTGGGCAAACTCTCCAATGCAGGAAGCTTTTTCACATTGTGCCAAGAATCCAATTCTAACCTTTCTAATTGTTGAAACTCACATATCCATTCTGGTAACTGTGTTCCTCTGTAACCACATAACACAAGACTCTGCAAGTTCTTCATATTCTGCATCCCCTCAGGAAGATTGCACTTCAGGAAATATAAATGTCTCATTTTCACCCATGATCCCATTATGGTTCCCATTATTTCATGGTTTTCAAAATTGAAAAACATGTATAGGTGGAGCTCTATGAGATTTTTGAGACCCATGAGGGCCATCACATTTGTGGGATCCGTCACGGCTTTTTCCACACCCATGCTCAAATGCAGTCTTTTCAATGAAGTGAGTTGAGATATTTCTGTTGGTAATGATGTTAGATATTTACACTCTGAAATATCTAAAAATTGAAGGTTTGAAAGATTACCTATCTCTTTGGGCAATTCCTTGATGCAAGTACATCTCAGTGCGAGAAACTCGAGCTTGGTGAAAGATGTTGGCACCGACTCTATTTGGGTATTGGACAGATCAAGATACCTCAACTGAGTGAGAGATGTTGGCACCGACTTTATTTGGGTATTGGACAGATCAAGATACCTCAACTCAGTTGAGAGATGTTGGCACTGACTCTATTTGGGTATTGGACAGATCAAGAACCCTCAGAGAAGTGAGATTGTTTAGAAAGTTCCCTTGAACATTACGAGTCAATGGATTTTTGGATAAGATTAGAATCACTAGTTGTGTACATGGGAAATCCTCTGGCACAGATGCAATTTGATTCCGATGGAGTGACACCTTTTTGCAATCCTCAGGCGGACTGCGTGGGAAACCTTTGAGTTGAAATCCTGCACGGCATAAATAATTTTTCTGCTTCTCCCCAATATAGATAGCCACGTCACGAATAACATCGTGCACTCTTATAAACCTCTTTTTCCAGACATTTACAGGTTTGTCGACAATTATGTCCATGCCCTGCTTTTCAAAATTAACACTCTGAAACATGCCACAATCTATAAGAAGCTTTACATACCTGTACCCGATGGCCATGTCCATTGAATAGGTTTCGTCTTTGCTCTTACAGAATCCCTCGGCGATCCACATTCGCACCAATTCATCCACACAAATTTGTTCATCCTCTGGAAACATAGCACAGTAAAGAAAACAACTCTGCAAGTAAAAAAGGATCTGTGGTTTTCATCATAGTCAAAGAAGTAGTCCACTGATCTTCAGTTGTTTTGCCAGACATAACTGCGGCCACTACGGTTATAGCCAAGGGCAAGCCTGCACACTCGTCTGCAATTTCTCTGGCGCACTGTTTTAATTTCTCCGGAACAGGCCCCCCTTTGAACGCTAATCTCTCAAACAATTGCCGGCCTTGATCCCTGGACAAAGGATTCACCTCCATGAACTTGTCAAACTTCATTGGTGCCAGATCTCTGTTGCGTGTAGAGAATACTATTTTGCTAAGTTTATCATCCCCAAATGCTACACCTAATTCTTCTTCCAGATTTACTGGACTCCACACGTCGTCCAATATCAAAAGAAATTTCTTCTTCTTCAGATCGGCAGACAACCTCATCTTCCGGGTATCGATATTAG
>ML783949.1:263598-277496 GCA_009831015.1 Picea engelmannii | reverse complement strand
TAAGTTTATCATCCCCAAATGCTACACCTAATTCTTCTTCCAGATTTACTGGACTCCACACGTCGTCCAATATCAAAAGAAATTTCTTCTTCTTCAGATCGGCAGACAACCTCATCTTCCGGGTATCGATATTAGAAATGCTTGACAGGTCTAAATCGATTGCCTCAGCAATCTGACCCTGCAAGTCTGAAATCTTATTTTTATAGTCTTGAGAGACTGTGACCCAAATCACAACATCGAAGTCCTTACTTTTCTGGTAGGAGTTGTGGACCCTTGTGAGCAACGTCGTCTTTCCGACGCCGGCCATTCCGTGGACACAAATCACTCGAACTTGTGGAGCTTCCGCATTAATCCACGTCTGGAGCCGAGTCTCAGCAGTTTCAACTGCCATGGGTTGAAGTAGGACATCTGTCTCTTTCAGCGGCGCGGCTGAGACAATATACTGAGCAGTGAGAAACATCGAAAAATCTGTAAGAAGATCTTGTAAGAGCTTATCAAATTTCGTGTTCATTTCTCTAACTTGTCTGGAAATTTTGAACCAACCCAGGATACTTTGCTCTCCTTGGGACTCGATGAGAAGTTTCGCCTCTTGAATGGCGCCACCCATCCTCTGTAAACAATGTGCGATGCAGTCTGCAGGCCTTTTTCTCTGATTTTCAAAGTCATTGGAAATATCTTGCAAAAGGCGCTTCAGACGCTCTAAATTAACTTGCGGGAACTGACTATTTCGATCCAAGTGAATAAGATCATCAATTTGTTGCATGAGTGGAGCAACAATACCCTTGTTTATAACTTCGGCTGTAACATTAGCTGCAGCTCCGGTTCCTACGTCCTGGGCCATGGCGTTACTCGAAGCGGAGAAAGAAAAACAGGGGCAAATATATCGAGTATGAAAAAGGAGGAATCTGCGCTTGACTGTATAATGACGGGTGTTGCAAGGAAAAGAGGATGTGTGATTGAGCGCAGGCAGGAGGCGGACGACAGAGTTTTCGCAATATCGCGAAGCGCTTGAGGGTGTGCAGTCAGGTTTTGGGCGTTATCTCGAAGCGTCTGAGTCTGAGGGTGTGCAGTGGGTTCTGTCCAAACTATCAAATAAATTTCAAAACATTGTGCACAATGTTTTTTTGGATTTTTAAAACAAACAAATGCTTAACCTAATATTTAAGAGCTATATTTTATATTAGAATGGAAGCAATGTTTAATTTAACTAGCAAAACATTTGAATTTTCAAAACATTACAGTGATGTGATGGGGGGACTTTAAGGTGGTTATTGACTGGATGAACCATAAAGGAATCGACTTTTTATTGCCATCTAAGGTTGGAAACAAAGAACTATGGAGTTGGCTACAACTTCTCAAGGTATTTACTTTCAGTATATTATATTTTCAGGGATTTCAATATGGAGACTAATCTTCTATCCAAGCAAACACTTCTTCTTCTATTCAAGCAAGCACTTCTGGAACCCAGATGAAAATTATCTTATTATATTTGGGATGGAGGGACAGCTGGTCCTATTTATTATATTAATATGTTCTAGATCCAACCTAGCTTTTAGTTTCGAGTTTTGGTCTAGTTTATTGTTTTGTTACTCGGAGTATATTTGGAGTTTTTTTGTCGTTAGTTATTCTATGTTTCCGCTGATCTTCTTGGGATGGATTCTTTTTTGTAATGGACTTGTATTTAGTGAGTTTTGGTATCCTTTGAATTCAGTTTTGTGATAAGAATCCTATGTAGATGTAAAAAAATTATATATTAATATAATTTGGAGTGAATTTTTTTATTGGAAAATAATTTTTTTTAAGAACAATTATATATAGTTAAAATTTTAAAGCAAGTTAATATATTACCAATAACACATATCAATTACTAAACTCATGTATTAATGAATTATATTGATTAGTAAAAATAATTTAAAAATAAATTAAATGATTCTTTTACTTATTTTTGGGTAGTTGGTCAAATTGAAGTATCAACCATTGAAATTAAAAGCTCTGTTTTTTCCTCAACACTGGGTGTGAAATTGAAGTTGATAGTTATCGGTTGTCACCCAAAGAACTACAATATATTATGGTGAGGGATTTAAGACACCGTGTGAATGGTCGTGATGCTTCAAACTGTTAAAAAGCATTGAAAAAAATATGTTTAAAATTTCTTTAAAAATATAATTTAAGTTTTAAGATGATTCAAATATGATGGAATTTTATTCCAATGGTTTTGGAAAATTGATTTTCTAATTAATTTATAAAAATTATTGATATTCAAATTGATGATGGAATTTGAGGGAGATGCTTTGGAGTAAGGCTGAAAACCCTAGCGAAATCCTACCCTGCATGAATCGTTTCCCCTGTAGTCGAAACGACCGCATAAGAGACATCGGCCAAATCTAATATGCAGTGGTTGATCGCACAAGATGAGCCCAGAAGGGGGGGGGCAACCCCCCTCGTACGGAATGTTGCAGCAAATAACAGAGCAGGACTGCGTGCCAAGTAGCCTACTTTTGAACCACCGCCACACCTTAGAGATCAGCGCCTAGCCAAGGAGCAAGGATTTAGAAAAGCAATGGATGTTGAGCCAAGCACGTCTCATCCAAAGGCATCTCGAGGATGGGAACCAGAGAAATGCATTCCCCAATCTGATAAACTGCCATGATATCTCATAAGCTCAACCAGGGTTGGGGAACACACCCAATTCATGAGGGAGCATGCCCTCATCGACAAGTTTTTGGGTCTTTGGCCTTCAGAACGAGATCTCATGAGATGGATTAAAGACTGGTGGAACCCCAAGGGGGATTACGAAGTGCAGCTCAGCTCCAAGGGGTTCTTCACGGTCATCCTCTACAATCTAGAAGATAAGGACAAAATCTTTGATAATGGGCCATACTTTTACAACTCGGTCGGGCTATTTCTTGGATTCTGAACGGACCGCTTCAGCCCAGAGAAAGAAGATTTCTCAGTGGCTCCAGTCTGGATAAGGCTATACTCCCTGCCACCGCAGGAGTTCTAATTGGAGGAAATCCTAATGGGTATAGGGAATACGGTGAGAAGATATGTCAAATCCTCGGAAGCCACGAAGCAGAGGAAATACACTTCCTATGCTCGGATCTATGTTTGCATGGACATATCAAAGGCTTTACTAGGATCAGTAACCCTAGAATATCAGGATGAGGACTAGACTCAAACGATAGATTACAAGCATATTCCCTTCTATTGCAGGAAGTGCCACAAGCATGGCCACCTTTTTCCATGACTCTCCCTTGAATGCTCATAATCCTAAAGCAGGAGAGGGGAAGCAAAAAGATGGCTTCACCACAGTCAAAGGTAGAAAACAACATCCACCCAAAAAACATGCTCAAGATATTGCTCTGAAAATATCCACTAAAAACTTCTACGACATTCTTAACCAACTCCTGGAGGAAGAGGAGGTCGGAGATCCACACAAAAAAGACAGTCAGGAAAAGGAAAAGGGTAAAGCCAAGCACCAAACTGAAATAGCCAAAGATGACAACCAAGACACAAGCCCTGTAGGCAAGACCTATGTGGATAAGCCAGAAGAAAGTGGGGACACTCTAGTGCAGCTTGATGACCAAGATCTAGAGGATATAGATCTCGAAAAGTTGGAAGAAGTCTTCAATCAAAAGGATCTGCAAACCATCCCAGTGGAACAACTCTGAAAGGTTCACAAAATATTCATTGACTCCATGGTAGTCTCGACTGTGCGACTAGGGATATCCCTAGACCCAGTCACTGAGCTCAAACGAACCTCCCGTGAAAGCAAGAGACGAGGACGTAAATCTGCACAACAACTCATCAAGGAAGTAGGCAATTTCATGATCAACTCGGGGCAGATCCAGAGACTCACGGAGGGATATCTCCATCCACCCCATAACTCATCATGATGAAGATCATAACATGGAACATTGGAGGGCTCAATGGAAGATCCAAGCAAAGGACTCTTTGAGACTGTATTCATGTTGAGAATCTGAACATTCTCCTTTTGCAGGAAACAAAATGTGTTGGTGTAGAAGCGATAGATATTTTTCGACACTGCTGGAGAGGTTGTGAGTCTCTTCATACGAACTTCAACAGAGCGGCACGAGGTCTGACTACCCTGTGGAATCCAGCTATAGTCATCATAGATCAACCCTTCTCAACAGTTGGCACGCTTACGACTCAATTCAAGGTCATAGGATCAAACAAAGAAGGCGTGATCACAAATGCATACGGGCCTCAAAGTGCTCGGGACAAAGAACTATTTTTGAAGAGAATAACTAGCATCAAAACACTATTGGGTTCGCCCAATTGGTTTCTAGGGGGTGATTTCAATATCATCCTAACGTTGGAGGAAAAGACAGGAGGCACCAAGAGGCTCGATCAAGATAGTGGTAAGTTCCAAGGCCTCATAGACCAACTGGATTTAATTGATATAGAAACTAGAAATGGCATTTTCACCTGGTCCAATCATAGATCCGTGCATCAACATGTTTCTTCCTCTTAGAAGCCCTGTTGTTGGAGGACCCCATCATTGAATCCAACATCCTCCCGAAACCAGGCTCAGATCATTGGCCTGCTTCGCTTTGTCTTGATACCGGGGCGACGCCCAAACTTAAACCCTTCAGATTTGAGAAGTTTTGGCTCTCTCACCCAGACTTTCGAAATCTTTCAGAATCCTGGTGGAAGCAAGCTGAAATAGATCATGGAACATGCATGTACAAATTCCAGCAGCGGCTCAAAAACTTTAAATCACAGCTAAAGAGTTGGAACATGAATGTATTTGGGAACATCCTACAAAGAATGTAGGAAATCGAGCAACGCCTGGAAACCCTGCAAAAGATCTTCATTAGTGGGGACAAAACAACAACCTTAATGAAGGAAGAGGAGGAACCCGACTGTTGTTCTACTCAGCGTTAATCCAACGACTAAAATATCTTTCGAAGCTCCTGCTTCGGATCTGTTAGTTGAGATCTAATTCTTTTGATTTCCCCTCGATTTGGCGGTCCTGATTTATCCCGAAATCTACATCAACGGACATGATTTTTTTCCTTCTTTACGCAGGTTTTCTCTATGATCCAACGGTCGACTTTGCATCTGAATTCTGGATGAATGGCTCTCGTTGCTTGATCTTTTATAAAGGTTTCCCTTGTTCAGTAAGCTTTTCTCTTGTGGGATTTCTGCAACGCTATCTCTCTTGAGATTTGATCATAGAATTATTGTTGATCCTATCATTATCAACAATAATCATGAATTGCTTCAGCCTTAATGTGATTTTCTTCCGTCAATCTTTAATATACTTTTCCTCTTGAGATTAACCTCGCTCCTCTGCTGCATTCTCTTTCCATCATTGACCCTTCATTACACATAGACAAACCTTATTGATCATCCTGACACTAATGCCCACTGTATAACTATTCATGTTGCCATCATAACAACTTATCATGATTGTTGACATTAATGACAATATATCCAATAGACATGACCATTGTTGTGGAAGAAGACCACAAGTCATAAATATATTAGAAAACTTTAAGTTTAATTTTATATTAAAAGTATATAAAAAAGGGAGAAATAGATTGGTGTAAATGCGTGGAATATATGAAGGGACTAAAAATTGAAATAGCCAAGACTCGTTTGATTTCGAGAAGAAATTTAGTCTCAAGTGTCGGAGAACTTGTTGGTGACAAGACTGGAGGGCGACGGGCACTGGCAAAGCAAATTCCGTTCCTACTTTACAGTTGTATAATTTGTGCGGTGGTAGACTATTTCATTTCTTTATGTGTATACGTGTTCATATGTGGTTGGTCGCGAGAGTTTTGATCTAGCGAAATATAATGGTGTCAATGCGTGCAACATAAAGGAGTTCCAAAAATCAAAATAGTCAATACTCTTTTGATTTTGAGAAGAAATTTAGTATTGGTGACAAGAAATTTAGCATGTGGTTGGTCAATACTCATGTTTTTTAATATGTGGTTGGTTGGACAATTCCTGCTTTAACATTTGACCTTTCCTGGCAGGATCTTTTAAAGATCTTCTTAAATATGAAAAAGACATCGCGTGAAGTTCATGGATATGACCATTGCTTTGAATATGGAAGAAAACCAGAACAAGACATATTGCCATCCAATGAACTCTACTTTCTGATAAGGATACTCTTTATAACAAGACATATTGCCATCCATTTAGCACGACAACTACTCTCTTTTATATAATAAAGTAATCAAAGTGAAAAAAAACATGGACGGAATAATAATATATTTTTCACTTTTGACAAGGCATTCGGAGATGCTAAAGTCATGATTTCAAAAGAAGGTATAAACTTTAAGTAAAAATATGGAGAGTGGTTCATGAAAAATATTTGTAGAGTGAGACACGTAAACATATAGAGTGGTATGATGGGAATAATAATATTTGTAGAGTGGTATGATGGGAATAATAATATGGTTTTGGTTTTGGCATGAAACAATATTTTAAATCATAACCAAAAGGTATTTTGGTACTATCATAATTAAATGTTGGAAGATGAATGTGATATATTTTGAAAAGTGGGTCATGCAAGGAGGAAGTATTGTGATGGGTTTAGGATCTAAAATAATTGATTCACTCTTTTTGTATTAAATAAAGGTCATGGTAATAATGGTAATAAAGTGAGGCATAGGATGATAATGTAAGGAGATGTATATAAGACATGAGATCTAAATTTTTCCATGTATTTTTATGTTATGCTTTCATTTGCCTTGCTAACATAGTTATATTGAGTTATAATTATATTTCAAAACTCAGTTATACTAAGCTATATAGCGGTGCTCCCTTTAACTTCTTTATAGAATAGGAATACTTAGGGCTACAATGTATATAAATTCATGCAAGGGAGAGCTCCATCTGGAAAAGTCAAAACCTAACACTAATCACCTTAAGTAGTGTACCTACCTACATGAATATGTGTACAAGGAATGGTGCATGCCCAACTGGAGAAGATTGCAACATGTGAATCCATGCACCTCCTAGGTACCTACGCCCTCCTCCTAGAATATACAATCCCCATGTAGTGAACTCTAGTAGCCTAGGGATCTATCCCCTCATCTAACAATAGAACATAGATGCACAAATAGAAGCAACAATGAATATAACTCAACTCCTAAGGATGGACCATGCATGCCTAAAACATGCATGAGTAGAACAAGTGATCTAGGATGGCACATGCATGCCTACAACTTGCCTTGCCATGTGTTTCCTTTCCATGTTGTGCCAGACTTTTCATGCCATGCCATTCCTTGCCTTGTCATGCTATGCCTTACCTTGCCTTGTCATGTCATGTCATGCCTTACCTTGACATGCCATGCCATGGCCTTTCCTTGTCATGCCATGCCTTCACTTGTCATAACATACCATGCATTTCCATGCCTTGTCATTCCATGTCATGTATTTCCATGGCTTCACTTTCCTTTTCATGCCTTGCATTACCTTGCCTTGACATGCCTTGCATTGTCTTGTCTTCACTTGCCTTGCCATGCCTTTCCTTGCCATGTATTTCCATGCCATGCCTTCACTTGTCTTGCCTTTACATGCCTTTCCATGCCTTGTCTTTCCATGCCTTGCCATTCCTTTCCGTCACTTTCCATGACTTTCCATTCCTTGCCTTCCCTTTCCATGCCTTGTCATGCCTTTCCTTGTCATACCTTGCCATTCATTTCCCTCACTTTCCATGACTTGTCATTCCTTGCCTTCACTTGCCATGCCTTTACATTCCTTTCCTTCACTTGCCATGCTTTTCCTTTCCTTCACTTGCTTTGCCTTACCTTCACCTACCTTGGCTTGCCTTTCCTTGACATGTCTTTCCTTGCCTTGCCATTATATTCCTTGCCTTGCCATTCCATGCCATGCCTTTCCACGCCATGCCTTGTCATGCCATGCCATGCCTTCACTTGCCATGCCTTGCCTTGCCTTTCCTTCACTAGCCTTGTCATGCCTTGCCTTGTCATGCCTTCCCATGTCATGACATGCCATGCTTTTCCATGCCTTCACTTTCCATGCATTGTCATGCCATGCCTTCACTTTTCATTCATTCACTTGCCTTGCCTTGCCATGTGATGTAGGAGCATCGTCAGCAAGCACGCGTGGTAGCACAACTCGGCACCTGGGAATCATTTCAGAATCTCAAACGCTGGGAGTTACTGCGAATCTTTTGGAGCTGATTAGAAAAATGGAAGAAGATCAAATGCTTGGGGGCAGATGATCATGAGTGATCTGGAAGTTTCACTCTGAGTCTTGAAAGTAACTGAACTTAGGTAGTAGTTAGAGTATTTTTTCGTTTTCCAAGTAGACGAGTAGTCGAGGGGAACCCTAAGGACCCTCTGAGATAAATAGGGGTTTTGTACGCCCAAATGAGGTTGTTGCCAGTTAGTAGGAATTTTCCGAGTTTTGAGTTTTTTTTTTATATATTAGTTGTAGCCATTTACTTTTGAATGAATATGACAGAGGAAATTTGACTCAAATGCATAACATTGTTACTGTTTGTAATTCTTTGTTATTGTGTTTTCATAAATGAATGAATTTTGTTATGAATGGATGAAACTGTGAATGTTAGTAGAAGTTTCAATTGTTTCTCTTCTATTGAGTGAGTGCAAGGTGTGCACACAGAACACAAGGAGTGTGTGACGGGATCTGTTTCAATTCTAAAGCTCAAAAGAGATAGCACGAAACCTTTCCTTTGAAAGGAGTGCAAAGAGACTGCTGCAAGGTGTGTGCGGTCACCCGCAAGAACCAAGTCTTGTGTAAGAATTTGCTGCAAGGAGTGCACAGATTTGGAATTCGGCTAAGTGCTGAAGGGACTCCATAAGAGTCAAAGCTGCGAAACGCAAAATCCCGAATTGATCACAATCATTGATCCAAGGAAAGATATGGGTCGTCGATCTAGTGCCATCGAAAATTTGGATATCGGGAGAACGGAGGTAAGGAGACTCCCAAAGTCGTGAAACGTGAAATCAAAAATCGATTTGAACTGTTGGATCATGGGGAGTTGTGAGTCATCGATCTGACGCTCACAAATATCGAGAAATTGGGGATCGAGAGAACAGAGGTGAACCAACCTCCAAAGTTGCAAAATGCGAAATCGTGACTTGATCGTAGCTATCGATTGAGGGAAGATTGTGGACCGTAGATCTAATCATATTGAGAATAACCGATAAGAGAAATCACGATGCACTTGAGAGTTGAGCCCTAGGTCATGACCAAAGGTCACATTGAGGGAAGATAAGAGAGGGGCCAGTACACGCTAGGCTCTTGTCGGGGTTTCAGAGATCAGGGGAATCAGGGTGATTCACATGCAAAGACCTGACGCGTGAAATCATGAAACGCCTTTTGGGTTAGGCTTGTGGTCACAACTAGTGGTCGCATGAGAGAAGCTTGCGCCTGGTGCTTGTTTGCACAATGAAGTTTCGTGAAAAGGACCTGTGGACATTTCTTGAAGATTCTAGTAGGGAATCAAAGAGCTGCTCCAGCTCAGAGATTGAGAAGATCCAGAGACCGAGAGGTCAGCAGACCCTGCTGAGGTGGGGCACTGCATCAAGTGGTATCAGAGATGATTTTCATCTGTAGATTTCAGGCAAAGGAGATAAAGGAGATGAAAGAACTCGAATGCCATATTTTTTTGGGAAGACCATGGAAGTTTGATAGGAATGTCATTCATTATGGGAGGAAGAATATATACACCTTGGAGAAGAATGGTAGGGCACACATGTTTTTGCCAATAGAGGGGAAGAAAACAAAAGAGGAATACAACACAAGCATACTTCTCATGAGTGGGAAGGAAGTCCTGAGAGAAGTTAAGAAAGGATAGGAGATGTAGTTTGTTGTGGTGAGGAAACCTAGAGTTGTCCTTACAAGTAATTCAATGGATGATTTGCCAGAAGAAATTCGGGAATTGTTGGTTAATTTTGCTGACATAGTGGTGGATGAGCTGCCTAACTCATTACCACCCATCAGAAGTATCATCCATCATATTGATCTGATACAAGGAGAAAGTCTTCCAAACAAAGCAACATACAGACTGGCACCACGAGAGAATGAGGAGGTAAAGAACCAAGTCCAGGAATTGTTAGACAAAGGTTTGGTCAGAGAAAGCTTGAGTCCATGCACAGTTCCAACTGTGTTGAGTCCAAAGAAAGATGGAGGATGGAGAATGTGTTCAGACTCAAGAGCCATTAACAAGATCACCATTAGGTATAGATTTCATTTGCCAAGAATGGATGATTTAATGGACTATCTAAGTGGAGAAAAATTCTTTTCTAAGATAGATTTGAAAAGTTGATATCACAAGATAAGAATGAGAAAAGGTGATGAAAGGAAGACAACCTTTAATACAAATGAAGGTTTGTATGAATGGATTATTATGCCATTTGTCTTAACAAATGCCCCGAGTACTTTTATGAGGTTGATGAATGAAATACTGAAAGATTTCATTGGCAAGTTTGTGGTTTTATATCTGGATGATATACTAATCTTTAACAAGACTAAAGAGGAGCATTTGAGACACCTGACACTAGTGATGGGGAGACTACAACCGGAGAAGTTGCTGATAAATCTGAAGAAGTCCTCTTTTATGAAGACAGAGCTCATTTACTTTGGTTTTGTGATCTCTTCAAATGAACTGAAGATGGATCCAAATAAGGTGAAAGTAATCAAATAATGGTTGTCACCGAGAAACATGTTTGAGGTAAGAAGCTTCCATGGATTAACAATTTTTTATAGGAAATTTATTAGAGACTTCAGTGGAATTTGTGCACCAATGATGGATACAATAAAGAAGAAGCACAAGTCTTTTAAATGGATAGAGGAGGCCAAGAGGAGCTTCAATATATTGAAGGAGAAGATACCAGAACGACCAATTATGGTCTTGCTAAATTTTGAAAAAACATTTCAGGTGAGATGTGATGTAAGTGGAGTTGCAATAGGAGCAGTTTTGAGTCAGGATAATAGACCGGTTGCCAATTTTAGTGAGAAGATGAATGAGACTGTTGGTGCAATTATTTTCATAATATATTGTCAAACATAAATTATCAACCGGGATTCGTAATCAATAGAGTTGATGCACTATATGTGCCGATAACAAATAGGTTCCTATATCTGTTTAGTATAGCTTATATAAGAAAACCAACAATAACAAAATACTCTGTTTTCAAAGATAACACTCTTCACACAATTTAGAAATTAGAAAGAAAAACTTGCAATCATGCACTCAAAATATTTTGCTCAGATAATTCCTTGCCCATTTACAAGCTCATGAAGTGGAAAGATGGACTTTGAATTAGTTATCTATAGTTGCTACTCTTAGTAATCAAATCTGGGCACACTTCAACAATACAACTCCAAACTTAGAAGAGAAAACTGATAACAAAATTTTTCAAGCAAACAATGAATCAAATGGTTATTTCTTAGGTGACAAATCTGTTCATTAGAAGCTCATGAAATGAAGAGATGAACTTAGATCTTTCCTCCTATAGCAACTAATTCCAACAGTAAACTGTAATCAATTTTATGCACACATTATTCAAAGGGAAATCACTCATAACTTAATCAATTATGGAAGAAACTATTTTTCCCTCACAGGAAACACTAGGTATATTAAGATTCTCCATTTAATAGTCCATGTAGGGTGAATGATGGGATCTTAACTGTTCCTGTATTAACACACTTGAAATTTCAAAATAATTTATGAAAGTCACTATAAAGAACACAATTTTAGGAATGCAAAATTTTATAAATCTCTACAAGTATCTCAACATAAATTATTGTTTATGAAACTAAGTAAAATTACTAAAGATCTGGTGCACCATACTTATCAAACTTACAATAATACAATCCCATTCACAATTTACTCAAAATATCTAACAAATTATACAGATCAAACACAATAGGTACACTTTATGAATTCATAGTTTAACTCAAACAAAAAATCAAAATAACAGGTACATGACACACACAATTGAGTACCAGAATAAAACAAACATGTACAGGAATAGAAAGCTAAGATATATTTTACATTAAGCTTACCATATCAGAACGGTGTGCCCTTCCCGATTCCAACATGGAAGCTCTAAAAAGATAACAGACTAAAGCGTTCTAATCATACCCAGAAATTGCACAACAGATCATTCGTATTCCTTCAAATGGTAAATTGAATCAGCAGCTCATTATCTCGTACATAAAAATATATGCATCATTTTGTTCATTACATCCATACATATCTCTATGTATCCTATCTCCTATACAACATCCCTTATAAAGAAGGTGAGTCGTTACTACCAAGAGCTAAGGATAATTATTAAACAGTTTTTGAAATATTATAATTGGCAATTCATATCGAATCTTTAGGGATGGACTTGATCCTCATGACACGAAGTGCATGCGTGATGAAGTTTATCGTGATCTCAAAACTGATTTAGAGGCTTTGATCCAACTGATTTCTTGGAATCTCCAACTGCATACCCATTCAACAAGCGATTTCTGGAAATAACGATTTGGTACCGGAATACACACAGTCGCACTGGTACCGGAATAAAATAGGTTGGTACCGGAATAGCACAGGTTGGTACCAGAATAGCACAGGGCAGTACCAGATCAATATTATGCAGTTATGTTGGTACCAGATCACTCCTGCTTAAGATCAAATGATTAGGATCATGCAAAATCAACCATTTTAATCGAATTAACTCAAGAAAATTAAACAAAGCATGCCTTAATCATACATTACCTCTCTATGCACATGAACAAAGTCATTAATTGTGTTTATGGAGGAAACAATCAATTATATATACACAACATTGGTAAAATAGACTCAGATAGGGGGTAATAGAGGGTATTAGAAGTGTCAAAATGGAGACTCAACATTCCCCCATGCTTAAGTCATTGCATGTCCTCATGCAACAATGATTTTCAAAATTTCACAATTGATGGTACTCCTCACTCGATCAAACATTCTTGACGTTCCACCCTTCTTCAGCTCCTTAAGTTCTCTTTTAAGTAGCCTGTTATACAATATAAACTTCGTGGCCTATGCTTCACACTTATGACACATGGAAAAGTAGTTATGATAGAAAAGTAGAGTCATGAGTAATAGATTAGATCTGTTAGTGATTTGGCATTAAGTCCTATCCAATCTGTTTTCGATCATAGTTAAGAGAAAGGGATGGATGAGAATCTAATACGATTATAGGATAGTGGCCAAGAGTTTTCGAAATGACTTTGACTAATAGGCATCCCTAACTAGATTACCTTTTAAAATAAAAGTGATATAGCATGGTTTTAGATCTCATTTGAAGAGAGGAACACATAAAATAATATATCCCAAGATGAACAACTCATTTCTTATCCAATTTTTTAGATGTGAAGCTCTTCTTGTTTAGGTAAGGTGAATTGCATATACTGAGGGTCCCACTTGTCATGCAAACCTTTTTATTTTAAATATAGAAATCTAAAGTGGATACTTGAATGTTCTTAAGAACATCATCCGAGAGATATAAAGGTCATCTCCTAGCCTTGATTTGATAATGATTGCTTCAGAATGAGACCCAAGGGTTTATGTTCAGTTTTAAGTGTGCCACTTTATGTTTTTCAACTCCCTTTACTCGGCATAGCCCCGCTTCCAGAAGGCTTGTTCAATACCCCGACGAGTTTACCTTAGTACCATACAAGCATGGTCTCACTGCCAGCAGGCCTGTTCAGTACCTCGACGGGTTTAGTTGTACTTCCTGATACTTCCTTTTTATTATATTACTCAAAATATTTAGAATTATGTATATTGCTCATTGACAGTTTTAGAGTATAAGGAAGGCAGGTGGTACGAGAGTGTTTTAGAGTTATTAGGCACATAATTAATTATTTGCAATTATCCCAAGGGTGACATCATC
>ML783949.1:228315-244333 GCA_009831015.1 Picea engelmannii | reverse complement strand
AGTTATTTCATACCTGTAACAGTTCCAAGAAGACATCAATGAAATAGTAAGTCTCTTTCCATTCTACCTAGTCTAGGACTTCATCATTTAAAGGGGTAGGGAATGGACCATGAACAAAAGAATCATTCGACCCTTTTAATTCAAAACATACTCTGATACCACCCATATTCAAATTATTCTACTAGGAAAATTAATGTTATTGCGAGCATTTTTTAAATCTCCTCTTTTACTTTCTCCTTGATCTAGGGATTAAATCTATAGGGTATCCTATTGATAGGATTGGCATCTAGTTTCATATCTATCCTCATTTTTCCCAAATCTCATTTAATCCCCTTCATCTTAGTAAATATTTGTGGGAATAAATAATCATATTCTCTAAATAATTCCACAAACTTAGATACTATTGCATCGTTCTAGTAGTCCCCCATGGATTCCGGCCTAGGTCAGTCCTCTATGCTAATATTCAATTTTTTTACCTTCATGGTTTGTGAGTATATCTCCTTTCTAGAGGGTATGTTTTCTCTTTCACTATCCTTTTCCTTTTGTGATTATCGTTTCATTTCATATGTTGTAATATTAGATATATAACAAAGAAATTAATTATTGCATGAAATAAATAATAATTTTTCATTCTAAATGTTCTTTTTTGCAGAACAGGGATCTTCCAAAAGATCTAGATGATCCTCATCAAATATATCTAGATCACGTTGGGTCCAATGTTGAGATGGCACATAATGCTCGTGATGACACAGGTACAAATGAAAGTGAGGCTGATGCTGATGCAGATGATGATGATGATCATCATCATCATCATCATGATGAGGCAGTTGTTGGTAGCATCCAATGACATTCATGATCATATAGACTGCATCATAGATCATTTTTTATATATTTTTATAATGCCTCTTTTCATGGTTACTATCATATGTATCATTTTCATGACCTCCAGTACCATATTATTGAGTTGTATCATTTTGAATTATATCATTTGGACATGAAATATAATATTGACTTGTATCATTTTGTCTTACATAATTTATCATTTTTATTTATATCATTTGTACATGATGTATCATTTTGACTTATGTCAACTGTTGGACATGTATCATTTTCACATGTTATTGATCTACTGACATATTTTACTTTCACTTGTTTTAGTTATATATGATGATGATCTTATCAATATTGACTCGTCAATTTTTATAAATTGAAAGTGGTTGATGATTTTTGGATGCATATTTATTACGCATGATGGTTTTGATTTACTACTCATGATGGATGTTGTCAAATTCACTTAAATTATAGATATTTGACTCACTTGTTTTCATTATAGATGATGATCATGTTATAACAATTATCTTGTTATTTTATATATATTGGATGTTGTAGATTCTATTTTGATGGAGATTTAATAATTATAATGATTTTGTTGATTTGTATGGATGTTTGTTTCCTTAAAAATTCTTTATAAATGTTATCCTATAAAATATTTCAAATGCATTTATATGAATTACTGTATAATCATATAAGTTATTTAAGAGACATGATATATTTAACTAATTAAATTGAAATAAAACATATTAAATTAATAAATGTAAGCAAAACAAGAAGCAAAAAAGGAAGCAACAATGGAAGCAAAATTGGAAGCCACACCAGAAGCAAAATTGGAAGCCAAACCAAAAGCAAAACTAGAAGTAAAACAAGAAGCAAAACTAGAAGCCAAACGGGAAGCAAAACTAGAAGAAAAACTAGACGTAAAATTGGAATCCAAACGAGAGGCCAAAATGGAAGCAAAATTGGAAGCCATATAAAAAGAAAAACTAGACGTAAAACTGGAAGCCAAACCAAAATCCAAATCGCAAGCAAAATTGGAAGGCATATCAGAAGCAACAATGGAAGCCAAATTGGAAGCCACACCAGAAGAAAAACTGGAAGAAAAATAAGAAGCAAAACTGGAAGCAAAAGTAGAAGAAAAATTAGACGTAACATTGGAAGCCAAACTGGAAGCAAAATTGGAAGCCATATCAGAAGAAAAACTAGAAGTAAAACTCAAAGCCAAACAAGAAGCCAAAATCGAAGAAAAATTGGAAGCCATATTAGTAGAAAAACTGGAAGCGACACCTAGCGCAAATCATTTCCGACGCTAATCCTAACGCTAAACCTGGTGCTAATTCCAGCACAATTATAAACACGCATGTTTGCGCCCATTTTTTCACCAAAAAAGGTGTCGAATTCGTGAAATGAAAGACACTAAATTCCATTTCTATTTTAGGTGCTAATTGTTTGCTCTATTGTATTGAACTCACTCATGGATGGATATTCCTCGTCATGATGTTTCTGGTGATAGGTGGTATGCCACATAGTTCCTCACAGTTGAGGAGTTATGTCCTTGTGAAGTTAGAAGCCCCAAAGAATGGTCAAGAAGCCCCTAGTTGGTTAGAAGTCTTTAATGAAAGGGTAAAGTGGTTGTAAAAATAAATTCTAGAAGCCCCTAAGATTGAGGAAAGAGGTTACCGAGAAAAATTATAAATACACCTCAAGGAGTCATTCACATGGAAATTCACTCACTCATTCTATTGAATATATTCTAGTTAAATAGTGATCTATTTGGCAAGTTAGCAACAGTGAAATATAAGGTAGAGACAAGTGAGGAGTGTGGGAGTTTCAGGGTTGCAGTGAAGAGGGAAAATATCTGAGGAAACCCTTGTTTAGTTGATCACCGTGGGTCATACTACTAGTGTCTCGTGAGGCATCCCCGTGGGTTGCTTAGGGATCTTCGCACGAGGCTCAACATGACAGGATATCTTAGTCCCATGAGGAAAAGACAGATTTGGGGGTAATTCATGTACCAGGTCCCTAAGAACAGAAGTAAGCTTACAGGTCATATCTACTAATTATTAGGTCAGCTACAGAGGTATTGGTATGCTTATGTGTTTGTTATGAATATTGTACTTGGTTATGGTATGGTACATGCTTAAGGTATGTTTGGTTTGACACATGATTGAGGTACATATTGGCTACATGGTTGATTGAAGTATATTTTTGTATCTAGTTATGACATGATTATTATGGTTCATCTTTGATATGTGGATGTATGGTTGATGATGGTGGCATATGCGTGAGACACATTCTTTGGTTCTTTGAGGAACTTCATTGATGACATGGTGTCGCTATATACATGATTGATGCTATGGTATATGGTACTGGTTTTATATGTGATTAATGTTCTAGTACATGGTACATGATTGGCTACTCATCATTGATTTTTCTATATCTACATTTGGCATATCTTATGGTACATGATTGATGCATGTTATACTACATTTGTTGGTACACAGTCGCTGCATGGTATGGTACAAGTTTTAGTATAGCAGGTTGATGGTACAATGACAATTGCAGGTTGGTGGTACAATGACAGTGACAGGTTGATAGATTGCAGGTTGATGTGATAGAGACAGTGACACTGACAATGGCAGTGACATAGGTAGTGATAGTGACAGTGACAGTGACAGTGGCAATGACAATGACAATGGTAGTGACAGTTGGTCTACATTTACATTTCAGGGCGGCAGGATGGGGAAAGGAAAGGGGTTTATAACCTCTTTTTGGTTGGTTCTAGAGAATACAGAGAGTTGGAGATTCCTTCAGATTAGAGCCTAAGAATCAGGGGATTGTATCCTCCTTTTGGTTGGAGATAGAGAATTCAAGGAGTTGTAGCTTCCTTCAAGTTGGAGCCTGTAAATAGGGATTCGTAGCCTCCTTCCAGTTGTAGCTGGATAATTTGGAAGTTGGTGCTTCCAATGAATGCAATCTTTGATATATAAGAAATCATTTTCTGGTTTTCTCCCATTTGGGTTTCCACGTAAATTCGGGTGTACTATATATTTAATGTGATGATGTTCATTCTTATATGATTATGATACACTGATAATATACTGCTAATAAAGTTGACATTTATATTTGTGGTTAAATATGGTAAAAGTGCTCATATTGATCCCCCCCCCCCCCCATCTCAGTATTCCAATAGTACTAAGACTTTTAGGAGGAAACTAAGGAGAGTAAACCCTCTCTTACTACCTATAATTGAGAAGGAGGTGAGGAAATTACTATATTATTGAATCATTATCCCCCTCAAGTATTCTGAATGGGTAGAAAATTTGGTTCCAGTCAAGAATAAGAGTGGAGAGATAAGGCTATGTGTGGATTTAAAAAATCTAAATAAATTATCATTAAAGGATAAATACCCTCTACCAAATATGGATCACATGCTGCAGAAATTAGTAGGAGAAAATAGAATCTCTATGATGGATGGTTTCTCAAGATACAACCAAGTGGAAATGCATCTTGAAGATAGGGATAATACATCCTTCACAACCCCATGGGGAACTTTCATGTATGATAAGATTCTTTTTGGTTTGATTAATGCAAGAGCCACATTTCAGCGAGCCATGGACATAGATTTTGTGGGTGAAAAGGACAAATTTATTTTTATATACCTAGAAGACATGATTGTTTTTCCAAACACAGATGAAGATCACATCAAACATCTAAGGAGGACCTTTTTGAAATACATAAAATTTATCCTGTCATTAAATGCTAAAAAGTTGTATTTTTCTATGATAGAAGGAATCTCCTTGACCATATAATATCCAAAGAAGGTTTGAATATAGATCTATAAAGGGTAGAGGCCATCAAGCAAATCGTGCTTCCTAGAAACAAGAAAGAAGTACAACCATTCCTAGGTAGAATCAATTTTCTAAGGAGGTTTGTCCCAAATTTTGTTGAATTGGTAAAGCATATCACAGACATGTTGAGGAAAGACCATGAAGTGAAATGGACTATTGAAGATAAAGAATCATTTTAGTGAATCAAGGAGGCATTGGAAGACTCTCCAGTGCTATTTAGACCAAACTATGATAAGGATTTCTTTATCTTTTCTTTTGCTTCAAGGCATACCATAGTTGTTGTATTGTTGAAGAAAAATGAAGAAAATCAAGAGCATACTATAGCCTTCTTTGATAGATATTTAAGAGATGTTGAACTGAGATATAGAAACCTGGAGAAGAAAGCTTATTCCTTAGTCAAGGCATTGAAAGCATTCAAAGATTACATATTGCACTCAAAAACATTTTCTTATGTACCTACTAGTGCTATCAAGGACATCCTCACACAACCTAATAGTGAAGGAAGAAGGTGTAAATGGATTGTCAAACTACAGGAATATGATTTAGAGATAATTCTCACAAAGTTGATAAAGGGGCAAGGACTTGCCAAATTGCTAGTTGAATTTAATTGCAAGTCCCTTGACATGAATTCCCTATCTATAATCATCATGGAAAAAAAACTAGAAGAAGATGAAACACAAGAACCATCTTTGAAGGTAAGCTCCAAATTTTCTTAGTGTGATTGGTACAAGGATGTAATTTTTTACCTTCATAATTTAAGTTTCCCACCAGCATGGGACAAGGCTAAGGCCGTGTCTATTAAACTCAAAGCTGTGAAGTATTAAATTATAGGAGAAAATCTATTTTGGAAGGATCCATGAGAAATATTGTTGAATTTCCTTACTGAAGAATAAATTGAAGGTATTATCACTAAGTTTCACAAAGGGATATGTGGAGGCCAGCATGCCTGAAGAGCCACTGCATACAAGATCCTTAGGGTTGGTTACTATTGGCCTTCATTATTTTCTTATGTTAATTGCATGGTCAGAGTCTGTGTATAATGTCAAATGTTTGTAGGAAAGAATAAGTTGCAACCTCTTCCACTCGGACCTATCAAAGAAAAGACACCTTTCCAACAACGGGGATTGGATTTCATTGGTGAAATAAATCTAAATTCAAGTGGGCACCATAAATGGATTTTAACAGACACAAGTTACTTCACCATAAATTAATGGGCACCATAAATAAATTGTCTTTATGTTCCTTCTCTTGTATTTTTAATTTTAATTCATTCACCATTTGTTACACAAGAAAGTAGGATTCTGACATTGTAAGCTATTGATCAATTGTGTTTCACCTATCAGATCAGTTTTGAGGTGTGCGGAGGGCCTCTTATTTTAATGTAGACTCCATAACCCAACAAAAGAAGGCACTTGGTCAACAATTCATAGCAGACCACATGGGTATGTTGTCCCTATTGGAGCTGATGTTAGTACTAAATTTGATTTGGTCACTAATATGCATGTTGATAAAGGTTATGAGGTCGAATTTCGACAAGATATAGGATAGATGCAAGCTTGGAAATCTCCTGGACCAAAAGGAGCTAGAAGACGTTCAAGCACCTTAGAGAAATGAAAAAACAAAAATCCCTAAGGGCCCAAGGCTAAGTTTTAAGTTCCTGATCATTTATCGGGAGCTTAAAAAATGCTAATCATGATCCAAATGGGCTTAAGTCCTTTTCAAACATGGTTTATATCATGTGAATGAGGCTTAAGAACCAAGCACTAGTGAATATGCGGGGTCCGATCCTCCAACGCTTGCAAGAGAGTCTGATCTACGGTGGGAAGTTGATGTCGCATCCTGAAAGTGCATGAGAGTTAACATGCATAAGGGGTGCAACGATGATTTTAAGAGCCATGTGTTGAGAGTTGAATGGTGTCTCTTGACAAGGATACGGAAAGAAAAACCACTCCCCTTAGGTTGTGATAGTGGTATTATGATTTTTTCAAGTCGCTTATCCGCCCACTCAACACACACATGCCCATCCACTCAGCACTACATGGAGCCAACATAGCAGTCGACCTAGGAAACTGAGGAAATCAGAGATAGATTGGCATGCCAATAGGATACTCCTCAGAGTTAGTTTGAGGCTATCTCGTGTATAAAGAGGACCCACTGGGAATTTTGGTCACCATATCAAACTCAGCTACACATAGGCCAAACCTAGAGCCACACCAACTTTGACATTGACTAGTATGAAGTTGTCACATGTTCGTGGGACCATGATGAAATTATTCTAACATCACCTAAAGCTTCAATATTTTTGGATTTGATTAAAAAATCCATCTAAATCAAAAGGTCTACACGTGGTAGTCTAAAAGGAAAATAAAATTATAATCTTTCAAGACAATCTTCAAGGATCTCATCGTTCTTCGGTTACCTCCCCCTTGGGAAGGAGATGGGGATTTTCTTTCTCACCAAAGGTATTCAGAGTTCTTGGAGAACAAAAGGAAATATGATGAATGGTTTGAAAGGTTGTCTAGAGTCTTTCTAGGAAGGGATATCATGGAGATGCTCATGGGGGACTTCAAGATTTTCCATATGTTGAAATGGGTTTTCGAGCATTTGAATCAACCATCATATGAGAGATACACCAACTAGGATGAGATGGTTAAAAATGTGAAAAAGACAGATTATACCATAGGAAATCCATGGCATTATATGTGTCAATTTCTCAAACTTTCTCCACAGAGTAAATGGAAAGCGAGTGGTGCTAGGCGGGCCCAGTAAGAGTTAGTTACTGAAGGAATATTTTTTGTCAAAATTTTTCCACTTGTAAACATTTTGTAAGCAGTGAGAATAGTGGTCTTATGAAAATCCAGACACAGTAAGCGGTTTCAAGAAGCATTTTTGTACAAGAGCGTGAGGATAAAAGGAAGATAATGTTCATTTTGTAGAGGTAGACACTTTGGGGAATTTAAGAGTTTCTTATAATCAGAGTTGTTTGATCGCCATCCTCAAACACAAAAAAACAATTAAGGCCACATGCTTCATGAGATTCATCCCCTACAATATGTTTCAGTTTGTAATTCTTTTTTTTGTGCATGTGGTCTTGTAAAATCCACCCCTCTCATTTTGGCTTCTTGTACCAAATTTTCATTAATAAAACCTCAAGTATCAAATTATATGGCATGTTCAGTGTAACTATGTGTTATATGATTATGATACTAAAGTTATTTCCTCTTAACAAATGACCACTTCTTGTCATTTCTTCATATGTTTAATGATGTGTAGAGGGATCCTCCATGGATTTAAATATTTGAAGATGTTAGCTATTTGAAGCATGTTTTAACGATCAGTTATATTTTTTAGAATTATTGAATTCTTAAGTGCTCAACATGTCATTCTTTTCCATAAGCTATGAGATTCATTCTTTGCAGTGTATTATACATTTATCTTGTATTTCCTCTAATGCACCATTTCACTCATCTTTTAAACATGGACATCTGAAACACTCGTGGACATATGCCTATTGGAGCTTAAGGTTTTAAATATTTGGATTGAGACTGTTTGAGGGCCGAGAGTTATATAAGAGAGAGAGAAAAAAAGTTACCCATTTTTGCATAATTTTATTTGAGTGGAAGCATGGATTTAATATTCACTATAAGTCTTAGCCCCTGGGGTGCCTTGTCATTGTTCCATTGATAACCTCGAACATTTCAGAGGATAATATATGATAGAAAATAACCAGTGGTGGAACATTATTTCTAGGCAATATCCTCATGTCCTGGTTCAACAAGAAGCAATCATCAATCTCTCTATCTATAGCAGAATCGTAATACATCATGGAAACAACTTACTATACACAAGTGCTCTAGATGAAACAAACATTGAAGGAAATTTAGGTAGAATATGATCATCCCATATAAATTCTATATGAAAATATCATTTCAATAAACATTTCTAAGAATCCAGTCATGCATTCAAAGAAAAAACACATTCCAATCAAATATCATTTCTTGAGAGAGAAAGTCACAAAATAGAGTGTCAAGCTGGAATATATTCACACAAAGGAACAGGTCATTGATATCTTTACAAAACCTCTTCCTCAAGAAGTCTTTGAGTACCTTAGATAGAAATTGGAGGTGGTACCTATGTCATCCAATCACTTAAGTGCTACAAGAGGAGCACACGCTCGGAAAGAGAGAAAGGAACAAGCTCAGGGACCAGTAAAAAGACAAGAAGATTGTCGGTTGCAGAGAATAAAATTAAGAGTAAAATGTAAGGGGGAGAAAATTCCTTTTCCACTGATGTCAAAAGGGGAGAGCACAGAGAAAGGGGGAGATCTACAACAAGAAAGACAAAAGAAGTATCAAAATAACTAAGTATTTTTATTTGTAGCAAGAAATGTTAAAGGAGTATCAAAATAACTAAGTGTTGTTACCATCAATGACATATCAAATTTTTTTCGTCAATGACCAAGGGGGAGATTGTTGGAAACAATATTTTCATTGATGTCAAAGGAGACAGATTGTTGGAAACAATGGTGCACAATGTTGTTGTCTTTCACAGTGTTGTTATCATTAATTTCAAAGGAGACAGACTATTAGAAACAATTTTTCACAATGTTATCATAGATGTCAAAGACAAGGGGAAACTACTTAGGGCAAGGAGAAAATCAAGAAATCACATGAACTATATAACCATGGAAAAAAAGACAACCCTGCAAATGGAGGAATTAAACTAGCCAGACCAGTCAAACAGACGAAATGTAAGGAAACAGCGATAGAGGTTTTATAAGTTGTAGAGATCAGATGAGCGATCAGAGGTGGAAGTTGGAAGAGATGTTTCCCAAATGGACAGAGAGATCAAGGATACAAAACAACCAACAAAAATAATCCAAGGGCACAAAGGAAGCTCAGTGGTATGGCATGAAGGTTTTGGGCCTGGGAAACCAAATCAAGGCAAAAGCCATTATCCCATATTCACAAGGAAAGTCAATTTGAAGGCTTTATAATGCAAAAGCATGATTATGTAGTTTGAATGAAAATAGGAAAATCACAAAACCATGTGCAAAGGGTTAACTTTTAGCAAGATAAATCCTAACTGATGATCTCTAGAGATCAATGGATAAGATCAAGGATTGGGACTTAGTGTATATCAGATATCAAATATCGTGTGAAAATTGTACCCTATTGCAAGAGTTTATGGGGGGGGGCGACACCCGATGGGAGAGCTCTAATACCACATCAGTAGCCATGCAAAGGCCACGTCATTTTCCAATCCAATACCATGACTACAGTTAAGACAATACGATGGACCACGTGAAAGCCACCTAAGGAGGCATGTCAACACAATGGCTTGGACAATATATTGCATATCGGGAGACCAGAAGAACAAAGTGAGTGCACTGCGCCAAAGTTCCAGGGCTCGATACCCCAATGGGGAAACCACAATGCCACATAAGCACCACGTGCCATGCTGAGTATTTTCCATGTTAGTGAGTAGACACAGAGGGAGGCCACATCATCTACCATGTCAAGAAACCACATCAGCACATTGCACAACATATCGAATATCGATTAAATAGAGGAACAATGTATGTTTGAAGTTATAGGGGCCCGATAGGTCGATGGGTTGGTATTCGATGCCATCCCAGATACCATGTCAGATACATGTGGAAGCCATGACATATGCCACACAAGAAATTGATATAGTATGAGAGCCACCTCATCCACCAAGTCACATTGCTATACCGAATATCAAAAGATTAAAGGTATGCGTAGTGTTGAAGTTCTGGGGATTCAATACCTGGTGGACCGACCATGATTCCATGACAATACCACGACATATGCCACGTTAGAACCATGTAATCATCTAGGATAATGTCATGTGTCAAGTGCGAAATCAAAATAAGTGACAGAGCATATTCGAAGGAAGTAATAACATCACAGCCATGTCAATGCCACATTATCCAGTGCACATGCAAGGGGCTCACATGGAAGCCACATCAACAATATCGCATATCAAATACCAAAAAGTTGTAAAAGTGGTGTAGTGTTAAAGGGTCGAGGGCCGATAGCCTACATCCATGGTAAGCACCATGTGTTGCGTTGTAATTGCTCCATGTTTCATAAGAAGGCTAGGCCACATAAGTACTGTATATCAAATATCAAAAGTTTGTTTGTGTTGTGAAGTGTTAAATCCCCGAGGGACCCATAGACCGGGGGGGTGATAGGCTAGATAGACCCGATATACGTGGAACAAATTGACAACTGAGATTAATCTGAGGATTGATCAGACGATTGTTGTGCATCAAAATCGTATTGCATATTCTCGTGGGATAAAAACAAATCCACGGTCAAGATTAAATCGAGATCTGGATTGAATGGTTGTTGAGGGTGTATAGTTGAAGTGTTGGAGGGTCAGGGACCTAATATCTTGGTACCCCAAAGGTATAGATATCCGGGGGAATGAGATCGTAGATCGATGGTCCACATTTAGTGTTTGTTTGATCCAATTGTTGCTAATCTAGAAGGACATGATGCATGTTTTGGTGGACAAAGAGCGAATTAACGGTCAATATCTAACCATGTGATGATCAGACAGTTGAGAATGGATCGAAATTTCGTCGTAGAGGTAATGCATGAGCCTGCAATGTTAAAGAATCAGGAGCCTGGTGTCATGGTTTCCCAATAAGCTTGATCGACGGATGAGATCAAAACAAGGGACAATCGAATGGTTGTTGTGCGTTATGGTCACATTATGTGTTTTGGTGGCATACGATAGCATATCAATGATGGAAATTTAATTCGGAGGAAAATCCAACGGTTGTTGAGTACTGAGTGGTATGGTGAGTGACCTTATGGTCCTGATATGCTAAGAAGAAATCAATGGATAATAATTGATCAAGAACCAGATCCAATGATTGTCGAGTATTGAAGCTTTATGCAATGACCTATGAACATAGCGTGCAAATCAGGAGGAATTTGAAACCAGTTTCGAAGGATTTGTAAATCCTGAATTTTATGGAAAGCATGGATCTAGAGTTGATCCAATGATTAGTTTATTTTTGGTCAAATCCATGAAAGCGTGGAGTGTATAAATTTCCTGAATCTATCTTGAGGAATGGAATGAGTTGAAGAGTGTGTATGTGTATGAAAAGTAAGTGAGTCGAGGCTCTGAGGTTTCAAGAAAGAAAGAAAGGATGTAAGTTGTGAAAATGAAGTAGTGAGAGGAGAGTGTGGGAAGAGAAACAGCGGAAAGAAAGGTAAGTGAAGCTCTAAGACTCTAATATCCGATGATCATGGAGAATGAAAGGAAGATATAAATGTCTAAGGGTGTTGATATTTGATAGCTTGGAGGTACTTTTGCATTGGCAGCGCTCAACATGCAGAAGTGACCAAGAAAATTATCTCCTAGTGACTTTATAAAGTGATTTTATAAAGTTGAGTCTTTTAATTTTGAAATGTAAAAGTGACTTTATGATGTTATGGGTCACTTTATTAACTAAAGTGACCTCAACGAATGATTAAATCGTGATCGTTGATCTCAAGGGTGAGTGAAGAGTCACCTGAGGGAGATCAAGGGTTAGAGGAGTTACAATTCGAAATTGATAAAAGGCAGCTCATTAGGAGATGAGGGCGCACTTGTTGAGGAGAACTTGAGGGAAGTTGAAGGGGCATGCATCCCAAGGAGGTTTCTTAGCTTGGAGGGTGTTAACGCTCTGCAAATTCCCAGAGGTTGTTAGGAAAGAAGAAATTTACCAGAGGTAACTTATCCAACCACTTTGAAACTGGAATCTAGCCCTACCAGCTTCAGAGAGGGATCTCTCTGTATGATTTAGATATGTTTCAAATTTAAAATATTAGGCTAGTTGAATAGAATATGTTTGTTTTGTTTGTTGTCGTTTTCGTTAAGTTGGCTGAGAGAGATTTACACATCCATTGGGCTATGGGGTCTGTATTATGAGATAAAAATCTAAACCAAAAAATGAAAAAGTCTTTCACAGGGCGAGATAATGCATTCGTTGGATTCTTTTAGCAGTAAAAATGAGGAATAGCAGAAAAGGAGAGAATGTCAATTACAATAAAGAAGAAGTTAAGAATTTCTTTATTGTAAAATCAGAAGATGAAACACTAAAATCTTTCAAAGTCAGAAACAGGGTATACAAAGATAAATCCTGCAACGTTCGTTACTTTCAAAGATTAGATTTAGAAAAAAATGCGATAACTAAGAGAGAATAACATTTAACTTAGAAAGGAAAACATCACCAATGAGTACACACAAGAATCCTGTGAAAACTCCTCTTTGTATTAATGGAAGATCTCTTGATAAAAATGTTACAGTCTGGTAGCTCGCAGGGCGTAAAGATCAACCCCCAATACTTCGAAGTGTGAAGTATTTATAACCAAAATTACAAACGATCTTGTCATTAAAGATCAGGACATGGTAAATCTATTTTTAGCTAACTAACTTAACAAACTACAAAAATCTAGGAAACTGTTTGATGATGTGTCGAAACTTCATGCTATTTTCTGGGTGAACAGTTGGTGAGGCCTCTACATGACCTCGTCTGACTAGATAGCTGACTGGGCTTGGACAGCTCATCGACTACTCGATTAGATTACAAAGCTCTTCCCATCGAAGGTGACTGGGAACAACGACTTTGAGTAATCTTCGGTAAACTTCATCCATCTTTGTGTACTTAGCAAAAGTTGGCTTGATGATGAAGATGTACCAGATCTCATGTTGTATGTTGATGTCCAACTGTATAGCATCTAGGAATGCCTTGCCAGTGATACTGCCTTGGATACCTGAGAATTTCGAGCTATCTTTAGCCACAGTGGATAATTTCTTTTTGTAATCGGCAGTGTCATCAATTTTTCATTTATCACTCTCAAACCAGGAAGACCCTTCTTCTGTAGAGCTTCGATCTTACTGAAAAACCTTTGCACTCCTATGTCCATAGCCTGAAACTTTTCCTCTAGTTGTAGCATCAAACCTCTCTTGGTCAGGACCCTCTTGACCTTAAGGATGGTTTCTATTCTATCTTCAATTTTTAGATCTTCCAGCTCTTCTCTGGTTTTGGAATTCAAGAATTTGATAATCTCAGTAGCTTCTGCAGGCATATCTCCCAGTTATGCTCTTATCTTCTCGATAGCCTGCTTACTTCTTTGCACCAGCTCATTTTGCTCAAACATAATTTGTATCATCGGCCATATTTCATTGATGGACTTAGTGATGTATGTCTAGACCATTTCTTTGACCTCAGCCAGAGTTTTGCCTGCCACTATTTGCTTCTGAAGCTGTTGTAATTCTTGTTTGAGCTGGTCTGAATTTTTTTTTTCCTTGGAGTAGCTGGTTTGGTAGGAAGATTTGAGTTCCTGGAGGTTCTCAATATACTTTTTGAGTCTGCTAATCTCTGTCTCTTGTAGATTCATATCCTTCACGGATTTAGCCAATTCAACAGTCTTCTCCAGGACCGTCAGTGGAGTTGCCGATGGAATTTCTGCTAGGGACATTGTGCTCACTCCTAAGAGTGGAACTGTGCTCAATGGAATGACTTCCATGGGCTTCGAATGCTCTTTCTCTTTCACTAGTTTCTCTAATTCTTCTTCCATTCCGGCACCTCGGCTATTGCAAACGAAAGACCCAATCTGGCCTTTAATTCTGAGTTGTTGCTTCTTTTTCAAAGACATGAAATGTATGTCGTCTGAATTTATCATCTGCCTTATGTATTCCAGGGAAAAAATTCTTACGGGTAAATACCTAGGCAGCTTATATGGGGAAAAATCGCACCCGTAGACTCTGATCTCAGTGTGATTTTGGTACAAGTACCAATCACCAGTCTTTGTAAGGTTTGAGAGATGTAAAATCCTCTGAATTTCCTCATTAATTCTAGGTTTGGGTCTGACACTGAGCATACTCACCACTGGGTAGTAGAACAGTTCAATGAACTGCTTGAAGATAAATTCTGTGGAGTTATGTCTGAGAAGCTAAGTCCACGCCGTTACTGCCTACGGTCTCCCATCCTCGTCCATCTTCTGCATTGAAAAAGAAAATTTTTCCACTTGGAAGAAAATGAACAGATAAGCCAGTATTGAAGAATACCGGAACATGCCTTCTGTGGCGAAATTAATGAATTTCTCGTGAATGTTGTCCACCAAGAACGTACTGTAGTCGAAATGAATAGTGGGTCTCTCATCGGTGGAGAAAGTGGTTAGGAATCCCAAGATGGGTTCATCCACCCATTGATCCAAAAAATATCCAAGCAAGGCACATAATGACGTGATGACCTGGTTTCCTTTGACTGAGAACAGGGAGGAAGGATAAGGGGGGTTTGTAGTGGGGACCTGAGCGGATTGTGGGAGAAAAATCTCAAAAATCTGAGCTCTTTGGGGAAAAGACAGCTTCTGGTAGAGTTCTGTGATGATTTTGAGGTTGAAAGGTGAGGCGGATTCGGCTCTAGGTATCTGCATAATTTGGTCAATGGTTTTTGGTGTGATGAGGAAAAGAATTTCTCCGGACGAGGACATAATGGTTCTTTGTTCAGGGATGTAATGGGCTTGGCATTTGAGGGCGAATTCCAGGAAGTGGTGAATCTGGGGGAAGAGATACAGGGGTAGGTTTGACTCCTAGAGCCCAATTTCGTCGCTCTGGTCCAAGAAAACTTCTTTAAGCCATGACTGTAGGTCCGCAAAGTCGAATTCACATCTAGTGTCTGCAATTAAATGGTCTTTTTCGGCCACTGGGATCCTGTCGAGGTCGATAGGGGGCGGGAGGAAAGGATTTTCCTCACCCTCTATTTTCTTTGATTTTGGCACCATCACTGTAACAATACCTGCAAATAAAACAAAGAAGGTTAGCGGGGATAACTGTGGCTTTGGGTAATTGACCGTAATGGAGATGAAATGGGGAAAAAATGCTCTGGTGTGACAGGAAAGGTATTTTTCTGGTGAGACGACACAATAAGAGAATGGAATAAAAAAGGGAAACGATGGTTTTGAATGAATGGATATCCGTTAGGCGCGGGGGACAGGTCAACAAGCTAACGGATAAGTTAGCCAGTAATAAATTGCCAACGGATCATTAGGAGTGTGAGATGGCAGGTAATAATGAAGGAAGAATATGACTGGGTGATGTGGCGGGTGTTGATTGGGGGAAAAAGGCCACGGTGAAGGGACTGGCCATGGGTGAACAAGGGAGAAAAACTGACAGAGTTATGGGACGTGACTCTTGTGGAAAAGGTGGATAATGACATCATGAGGTGACAAGGTATGCCAGACAGTAATAGGCAGTGGGATTCGGAACCAATGGATTCATACCATGTATAGATAGGGGGCCCGCTAGAG
>ML783949.1:192559-222407 GCA_009831015.1 Picea engelmannii | reverse complement strand
CCCCCCTCCGTTAAAAGCAGAATGGACGGGGGGGTCTGAAATCTGATATAAGCCGTAGATCTAAGCATTGAAGCCTGATCCATCCATATGCACGCATATGTTATCTACGATTCCAGACCCCCCCCCTCCCACTGTTAAAGGTAGAACGGTCGGGGGGGGGTCCGGAAAGATTTGTCAACTGTAGATCTGGGCGCGAACATCTGATCCGTTCATACATGTGTTGTGCTTAATTGTGAGCGTGAATGCATATGCGCTCTGAAAAACTTAGGATAAGTGCATATCGTGGGTTTTCCCAAGCTTTTGCATGTTTTTATCACCAAGGGGTTAGAGATCAAAACTTCAATCATCAAAGGTTCAACATCAATCATCCTACCTGTTTTATTGAGGTAAAGCAAACTACCCTATGTTCTAACCTAATTATCTATGACAATTAGCCCAGATTGAAATGTTGGACTTAGAAATTACTCTATCCTGGGGTTATCTGACCAAGATTAGGCAGTTTAGTCAAATTTATTCACTAACTAAACTAAATCACTTGGCTAAGATTAAACAGTTCAGTCAATCTTATTCACTACTCCTATCAACATCAATTTAAAAGAACTTGGCCATGCTTGAAAGGTATGGACCAAGTCATTGTTATTGCATGGGGCTCTATTGAATTTCTTTTATGCCCTCTTTTATTCTTTTTCTTTCTTTTTCCTCAAGTTATTTGTAGAATGAAAAATCATTTGACAAACAAAAACACTAAAGAGATAACATTTCCAGTCACCAGTTGATCCTATAAATTGTAGGATTATAACAAAGGGAACGGTTTTTAGTAGCCAGGATGAGGCACACATCCCTAGGATGATTGGCACACATTCCTAAACATCATCAGCATCAGTGGAGGTCGTACAGTACAGATTGGAGGAGGTCGTACAACATCTTTTGCTTGCCTTGTAGCTCCATCTAACTTAGAAATATATGTTGTGTATTGGCACAAGTTTCTAGGAGTTTTCTCTGCTAATAATAAGTCTGTACAGTGAGGTATGGATCTGTACCTAATTTCTAGGCACGAAAATCAAGATTACATCTGTTGTTAGTGATTGTACAGTTCGTACAGGTTGTCTTGGAAGTCTGTTTACGATTTCAAACTGTATTACAATGGATATTTGTGTTGTTTTTTGTTCAAAAAGAGTGAAAGTACAGATGTAAATGTTGATTTAAAGCTATTGTTATACTTAGAAATTTCCCTAAATATGAATAAGAAACATTCTCCTCAATTCTGTCATTTTCTGTGTTATTGTTCTTGGGGTTTTACCCAGATTTTTCATGGTGCATTATGGATATTTTGTCCACTGTTAGTATATGATTCTGCTGCAGATTTAGTTTGAGAACTACATTATTTAGTGTTTCTGCTCATTAAGTGCAGCTATTAAAGGTTTTAATGCTTGGTGATGACGTGGCACCCCCAGCCTCAACAGGTTCTGCACAACCCTCCGGTCTAAGGATCGTTCAAAAAAAATCTCCCCGAGTCGAAGCAGCTCTTTCGGAACCTCAACTTTCTCGATCCACAAGTCCTTTAGAAACCCCACCTATGCGAACATGCACCAGGCATGAGATTCACCTCCTCCCGGCCTCACACGAACTCTACCTTTTCCCGAATGGAAATTTTGGGTTTCGGGACTCCGCGAGTCCTGATGTTGAGAGCCTCTCTCTCCTTGATCTCCCGATCACCGAAATACTGAAATGCCGAAATGGAGCTCAACAGTAATTAGACCCCTGGGCCATATCTTGGTCCATGTGACCGCTTCCCATATGACTGCAGTCTTCTCTAGGGTTTTCAATACCAAGAGTCCCGACCTTTGGTCTTCAGGACTTCCGAAATCCCGAATCTCGATATGCCAAAACCTTAATTCCCAGCTTTCTCCTTTCAAAGGAATGTTTCCCACTCTTTGCATTTCACGATTTCGGGCTTTCCCGATGCAAGGTTTTCCCGGTCCTTGCTCCTTCGACTTCTCGGTATCCGGAATGCCGAAACACCAAATCCAAGGGAGAGATCAATGACTGTGATCCTCCCACATCCAACGACTCACGTTGCTTCATGACTTTGTGGGTCAAGAAACCCTAATTATTTCCCTTCGCACCCCCGGTTTCCAGAGTGTCGAAATCCTGAACCTCCGGTTCTTCTGCTCTGAGAAAGATCAATGGCTCCAAACTCCTCTTGATCCAATGGCTCAGATTCTTTCGAGATTCTATGGGTCAAGAGTTTCAAACTATTACCTCTCGCATTCCTGGTAGCCGAAATGCCAAAATGCTCCTTTCGGGACTTTCCCCAATGCTTGGATCGCTGCCACGTGTCCTCCTCTTGGACGATCCCGATCCTTTTCGGTCTTCGGGACTCCGCAACCCCAATGACACTAATTCCTTTGGTCCTTCGAATCCAAGATATCCAAAATCCCAGTGACTCCCCAATCTTCTCCACGTGTCCTCCACAGATGGATGGCTTTGACCGTTTCGGGACTTCGCTAGTTGCGAAGTCAAAAGACTCCCCCTTGCTCTGCTTCCCAGTGTCCGAATCCCTGAAATGAAGGATCTCGCGACATGTGTCCTCCTCAGATGGACAATCCCTATGTCTTCGGGCTTCAGGACCTGTGATTTCAAATCTCCCGGTCCGCTGTCCTCTGAACCTCCGAAGTTTCAAACTCCGAAACCTCAATTCCCTGCCTATTTCGGGACTTCTTTCCTCTGCTTGCGAGGGTTTGAACCCCGTGCTTCTTTCCACAGATCCAACGGCTCATGGCTATCTGTGTTAGATCTGACGGCCTAGACCTATTCTTGTTGTGCGCTCCTACTGCTCCTTGGACATCGAAATTCAACAATCCAGATTTCTTTCTTGGCCTGATCCGACGGCAACTGTTGCTCCTTCCTTGAGCATGTGCTTTCTTCCCAAACTTGGAAGAATTCTCAAGCTCCTAAAGACCTTAGTCTTTATCTCTGCTATGGCTCTGTGCACAAAGGCACTTCTCCTCCTGAGCTTTATCCTCTTTGAATCCTCAAAGGGTTCTTCGACTCTTGTGATCCCTACAGGGTCTCTACATGCCAAAGTGATATCTTTTTTGAGCTTTGGGACTTAGACAAAGTCCTTCTTATTTGCTCCTGCTCATGTGCTTCAGACTTGAAACAAAGCTCCCTTCACACTCCTCGAGCTTGACAATCCCAGATGGTTGTCAATCAACACTTCTCCCGAGTGTTGGCTTGGTGTACTCCTTACACAGGTCTTTGTCTTCTGTCCCTTTCTCTCCTTAAGGGATGGAAATACCTGCTGGCGACTTCCTGCTCAAGCACTCCTTGCTGAGCCTGCAGGGTGTTCAACAACCCTGTGATTTCTCTCCCCTTCTCCTTCAGATGGAGAATATGATGCCCTCCTGGTAGTATATTGCTCAAACAATTCTTTGTTGAGTCTGCAGGGTGTTCAACAACCCCGTGAAGATCTTTTCCTGGACTCTTCTATGTTCCAGAACTCAAAATAGTTCTTTCCTGTGCCTTATTTTCACATCCACTCAATGCCCTCCTAGCAGAGTCTCTATAGAATTCCACAACAATTTTGTTTTCCTCTGTGCCCTCCCTCTGCACAGTCTTGTCTCCAAGGTGTTCAACAACCTTGAGATCTTTCCTTAGTTTAAGACTCCAGCTGATGTACCCTCTTGGCACGTCTTGTCCAAATTCCACAAAATTGGAAGTGCACCTATGCACTGGTTATCAGAACCTGCAGTTTTCTGTGATGCCCTCTTGGCATGAAGCCTCAAAGATCCCCAAACCTGAAATCAAACAACTCCTCAGATATCAAAACCTATATGTCCCTGCAAATGCATACCTAACCATACATTCACAGCATATAATGAACACACATAGACATCCACAAACACATAAGCACACACAGAATCATGTAGGAAACTGCCTCTTTGTATTAATATGAAAATGCCTGTTTACAAAGGTGTTCTTGAGCTTAGACTTTGACAGAGTCTCGGCTCCTTCTCTATCTGCCCTTCTCATGCAGATTCTCTATGCTCCCTCCTTTTTTTTTTTCAAAACAAGATAAAAAAGATCTTTTACATGAGGGGGCTCTTTGAGCTCTTCCCTCCATCTCACCTACCTTATTCAATTACATTAATTCTAAAATTGAATGGGTTGTCTACTCCAGAATCAGAGCTAGATTCAGCCTTACAACCCATTAAGGCTATCTACTTAATGCCTGTGTATATGCATGGCCTCATGGCTCTAACATCCTTACAACATTTATCACATTACATTCAAATTCAAAATTTGAAACGAGGGTTGTGCCTCTCTTCCTTCATTGAATGTGTGCGCTGATGTGCCTTGCTGGCTGGCGTGTGATGACATGGAGTGATGCTCCTGCATCATACTCCTCTACTGCAAAAATTCATGAGCTCTCCACCCTGGCTGTTGAAATCCTCCTGGATCCCAAACAACTCTTTGGAGTTGTCCCTCTGCTCCATCTCTCTATTGTTGTTGTTGTTGCTTCCGCTGCTCTGTTGTTGTTTCCCTTCTGCTCAGCTTCTCCTTGCTGGTAGTCTCTTGTGATGACTTCAACATCAGCCTCCTGATCTACTCAATCTCTTCGTCCAACTGCTGTAATGGCTGGCTCTGTTCATGCAGTCTCCTCTGCTGCAATTTTTCTCTACAAATGGGCAGATCACAATGATCTCCCATGTCATCTTTTTCATCTCCTGTGGCCTCAACTTGTCACTCTGCTACAGATTCAAGTTCTATAGTCTCTTTACTGAGTTGTTGCTCAACTTCCCTATTTGACAGCTTGACTTTCACCTCTCCCTGTGTGGCACTAAGTGTCCACTCTGTTGCAGACTCCAGCTCTGCAATCTTCTCTTGACTGGCCTGTTGTTCAACCTCTTCATCTAACAGTGCTACTACTGCCATTCCTCTTGTTGGTATGTGTCTAGCTTCTTCCAGCTACTCCTCAGACTGGAATTTCTTCTCATCTTCCACTGCATACCTTGGTACTGCAGTGATGATTACCCGATCATCTCCCTAGCTGAAAATTCTGAGCAATTCCTCAGAATGCTCTTTTGTCGATATATGCTCATGGAAGTCACCTACTGGCTCTGGATTTTTCAGCCAATCCTTCAGTATCTCTAGCTCCATCTCCCATGGAGTGATCATTTGATCTTCCTGTTCTTCGACTTCTTCTGCTATCATCTTCAGTGTTGCATCTTCCTTCTTTTCAGCTTCCTGGCTGAAAATATTGAGTCATTCCTCTGAATGCTCATCTTCTTCTTCTACCTGGGCAGCCTCAAATATCTGCTCCAATTCTCCTTCCCTGACAGTCTCTGCTAGTTGTCCTTCTGTTGTTGTTTCTACATCATCTGTAACATAGATTTCTACCTCTCTTGGGCTATGTGGTAGGAATATTCCAATTCCCCCAATCATCATAAGATCCCTCTGATCTTTCCTTGTCAGCTACTCTGGCTGATCCAAATCCATCTCTGAGCTCATCTGCTCTGTCAACTCCTCGGGCTGATTCAAACTCATCTCTGAGTTCATGAGACTTTCAGATAGTCTCACTTCTATTCCCTTGCCCACCTGGAAATTTGGAAACTTTCTATTGCTGCCTTGGCAGCCTACGAGATCCTGCAGTGATCTCCTCTCATTGCTCATCTGGAAATATGTATTTCCCTTACTTCTCACCTAGTAGTCTCTGAGATCTTCAAATGATCTCTTTCCATTTCCCTCCTGGAAATATGAATTCCCCTTGCTGTCCTCCTGACAGTCTATGAGATCCTGCAATAATCTCATCTCTTTTCCTTCATGGAAATTGGGAATTTCATGGCTGTCTTCTTGACATTCCATGAGATCCCGCAGTGATCTCATTTCATTTCCCTCTTGGCAATGTGAAATTCCCTGACTGCCCTCTTGACAGTCTTTGAGATCCCGCAGTGACCTCATTTCATTTCCCTCTTGGCAATTGGGAATTTCTTCTCTTCTCTCTTGGCAGTGCTTGAGATCTTCCAGTGATCTCTCCTCCTTAGCATCACTGAGATTTATCCCAGCTTCTGGTTCGCATACCTAAACCATTGCCTCTGGTCTGTTGAGGTTTTTAGCATGACTCAACCATCCCTTTAATAGCCTCTGTTGTCTTTTAGCCATCAACTCCTTGACTAGCCATTTTTCTTTCATCCTCATGGGCCATTCATATACCCATCTCGACTTAGCATTCTCTTGCGCCTGCAGCGCAAGTTCATCCATCCTCGCTCTAATCTCAGCGAGTTCTTTATCCCTTGCAGCGATTTCCTACTATTGGTGGTTCTTCTTTCTACCACGCTTATGGCCTTCAGTAGCCATCTCAATGTCTTATGTCCTCCTGACAGATATGTTGTTGTCACTCTGTAACCCTGAGCATTTCAGCTTTTCCTTCTACAATCTTCCTGACTGTCTCTTTGACTACTGCTTACCTGCAAACAATCACCACAAAGTTTCCAGCACTCTATCTTTTCTCCTTGCTTCACCTGAAATATACAAATGAAGTCTCTCTTTGATACCACTTGATGACATGGCACCCCAGGCCTCGGCAGGTTTTGTGCAACCTCCCGGTCTAAGGATCGTTCAAAAAAAATCTTTTCGAGCCGAAGTGGCTCTTTCGGATCCCTATCGGAACCTCAACTTTCTCAATCCACCTCAACTTTCTCAATCCACATGTCCTTTAGAAACCCCACCTGTGTGAACATGCACCAGGCATGAGCTTCACCTCCTCCCAGCCTCACATGACCTCTACCTTTTCCCGAATGGAAATTTCGGGTTTCAGCACTCCGTGAGTCTTGATGTCGAGAGCCTCTATCTCCTTGATCTCCCGATCACCGAAACGTCGAAATGGCACTCAATAGTAATTAGCCCCCTGGGCCATATCTTGGTCCATGTGACTGCTTCCCATATGACCGCAATCTTCTTCGGGGTTTTCAATACCAAGAGCCCCGACCTTTGGTCTTCAGGATTTTCGAAATCCCGAATCCCAATATGCCGAAACCTTAATTTCTGGCTTTCTCCTTTCAAAGGAATGTTTCCCACTCTTCGCGTTTCGTGATTTTGGGCTTTCCCGATGCAAGGTTTTCCCAGTCCTTTCTCCTTCAACTTATCGGTATCCGTAATGCCGAAACACCAAATCCAAGGGAGAGATCAATGGTTGTGATCCTCCCACATCCAACGGCTCTCATTGTTTCATGACTTCGTGGGTCAAGAAACCCGAATTCTTGCCCTTCACACCCCCGGTATCAGGAGTGCCGAAATCCTGAACCTCTAGTTCTCCTCCTCTGAGCAAGATCAACAACTCCAAGCTCCTCTTGATCCAACGACTCAGATTCTTTCGGGATTATATGGGTCAAGAGTTTTGAACTCTTACCTCTCGCATTCCTGGTAGCTGAAATGTCGAAATGCTCCTTTCGGGACTTTACCTGATGCCTGGATCGCTACCACGTGTCCTCCGCTTAGACGATCCCGATCCTTTTCAGTCTTCGAGACTCCATGACCCCAATGGCACTAATTCCTCTGGTCCTTTAAATCCCTAGTATCTGAAATCCCGGTGACTCCCCGATCTCCTCCACGTGTCCTCCACAGATGGATGGCTCTGACCGTTTCGGGACTTCTCTAGTTGCAAAGTCGAAAGACTCCCCCTTGCTCTGCTTCCCGGTGTTTGAATCCTCGAAATGAAGGATCTCATGACACATGTCCTCCTCAGATGGACAATCCCTGTGTCTTCAGGACTTCAAGACCTGTGAGTTCAAATCTCCCGGTCTGTTGTCCTCTAAAGCTCTAAAGTTTCGAACTCTGAAACCCCGATGCCCTGCCTATTTTGGGACTTCTTTCCTCTGCTTGAGAGGGTTTGAACCCCGTGATTCTTTCCACAGATCCGACGGCTCATGACTATCTGTGTTAGATCTGACGACCCAGAAATATTCTTGTTGTGCGCTCCTGCTGCTCCCTGGACGTGCAAATTCAACGGTCCAGATTTCTTTGTCGGCCTGATCCGACAACAGTTGTTGCTCCTTCCTTGAGCATGCACTTTCTTCCCAAACTTGGAAGAATTATCAAGATCCTAAATACCTCAGTCTTTATCTCTGCTATGGCTTTGTGCGCAAAGGCACTTCTCCTCCTGAGCTTTATCTTCTTTGAATCCTCAAAGGATTCTTCGACTCCTGTGATCCCTACAGGGTCTCTACACGCCAAAGTGTTATCTTTTCTGAGCTTCGAGACTTAGACTAAGTCCTTCTTCTTTGCTCCTGCTCCTTTTATTCAAACTTGAAACAAAGCCTACTCCCTGCACACTCCTATAGATTGACAATCCCAGATGGATGTCAATCAACTCTTCTCCCAAGTGTTGGCCTAGTGTACTCCTTACACAGGTCTTTGTCTTCTGCCCCTTTCTCTCCTTAAGGGATGGAAATGCCTGCTAGCGACTTCTTGCTCAAGCACTCCTTGCTGAGCCTACAAGGTGTTCAGCAACCCTGTGATTTCTCTCCCCTTCTCCTTCATATGGAGAATCCGATGCCCTCCTGGCAGTATATTTCTCAAGCAACTCTTTGTTGAGTCTGCAGGGTGTTCAACAACCCTGTGAAGATCCTTTCCTGGACTCTTCTCTGTTCCAAAAATCAAAAGAGTTCTTTCATGTGCCTTATATACACATCCACTCAATGCCCTCCTGGCAGAGTCTCTACATAATTCCGCAGCAATTATGTTTTCCTATGTGCCCTCCCTCTGCACAGTCTTGTCTCCAAGGTGTTCAACAACCTTGAGATATTTCTTGAGTTTAAGACTCCAACTAATGTACCCTCTTGGCACGTATTTGTCCAAATTCCGTAGAATTGGAAATGCACCTATGCACTGGCTATCAGAACCCACATTGTTCTGTTACGCCCTCTTGGCATGAAGCCTCAAAGGTCCCCAAACCTGAAATCAAACAACTCCTCAGATAGAAAAACCTATCAATCCCTACAAATGCATACCTAACCATACATTCACAACATATAATGAACACACATAGACATCCACAAACACATAAGCACACACAAAATCATGTAGGAAACTGCCTCTTTATATTAATATGAAAATGCCTGTTTGCAAAGGTGTTCTTGAGCTTAGACTTTGACAAAGTCTCGGCTCCTTCTCTATCTTCCCTTCTCACGCAGATTCTCTATGCTCCCTCCTTTTTTTCTTTTACATGAGGGGGCTCTTTGAGCTCTTCCCTCCATCTCACCTACCCTATTCAATTACATTAATTCTACAATTGAATGGGTTGTCTACTCCAGAATCAGAGCTAGATTCAGCCTTACAACCCATTAAGGTTATCTACTCTAATGCCTGCGTATATGCACGACCTCATGGCTCTAACAACCTTACAACATCTATCACATTACATTCAAATTCAAAATGTGAAACGAGGGTTGCGCCTCTCTTCCTTCATTGGATGTGTGGGTTGATGTGCCTTGCTGGCTGGCACGTGATGACGTGGAGTGATGCTCCTACATCACTTGGCTGTTATGACTTAATTGGAGGCTAAAATCTGGGTATAATATAGTGAATTTTTGAACTAATTTCAACATGGTATCAGAGCTAAGGCTCTGAATTTTAGTGGACAACTTTGGCACTTGGGACAGCAAGTGATTTGTTGGTACATTTGCTTGAAGAAGGCAGAAAAAGGTTCTTTTTCAGGTGGACAATGATGAATTCCAGCATCAGGTTTGAAGATAGATTGGAGGGGGTCTCCAACTACCTGTAGTGGAAGGTTAGAATCAACAGTGTTCTCAAGGAGAACAAATTGTGGTCGTTTGCGAACACCATTGTGCCTATACCTGCTTCAAATCCCATAGCTCTTGATGTTCATGAGGTGAATTAAGCTAAGACTCAGAGAATAATATTGGACGGGGTCAAAGACCACCTTATTCCACACTTGGTTGAGAAAAAGACAACCAATGGAATGTGGGTTGCACTGAAAGGCTTGTATGAGGCTAAGAACGAGAACCAGAAAATGGCTCTCCGAGACAAGTTCCATGGAGCTAGGATGGTCAAAGGAGAGAGTGTGGCCACCTACCTCACCTGGGTTGCACAGGTGAAGCACGAGTTGGCAGTTGTTGGAGAAGTCATTTCTGACTCAAAGTTGGTGCGGATAGCCCTCAAAGGCTTCACCAAGGAGTGGGAGGTTTTCATCAAGTGTGTGGTGGGGAGAGAGAAGATCCCTGAATGGAGCAGATTGTGGGATGATTTTACGCAGGAGGAGATCTAGGAGGGGTCTCAGGAAAAGGCATTGGATGGTGCAGACGACAAGAATGTTTCTCTTGTGGTAAAGAGCAATGAGAAGAAAAAGGACATGACCAAAGTGAAATGATTTGCATGTCACAACACTAGACATTATGCTAGTCAATGTCTGAACAACAACAAGAAGAAATCAAAACCATAGGTATCAGCTTCAGCAGAAGTCGCAGAGTTTGCTGAGAGATATGAGAAGGAGTTCTCTCTCATGACTGGCCCCATGGGTAGTGGATGCCTAGTGCTCGAGGACATTGAGTCTTTGCTTGTGGACAGTGGATCTTCTCGGCACATGACTGGGTTGAAGTCAGTTTTTCTCGATCTTACAGGGATAGACTCGAACTGTAGAGTAAATTGTGGAGCCGACCCACAACTTGCAGTAAAAGTGGTTGGAAGGGTGATATTCCAACTAGAGTCAGGAGGTCTTCTAAAGGTTGGCAAGGTGTTATATATTCCAGAGTTGACAATTAACTTTTTCTCAGTGTCAGATTTGGATGAGAGTGGATTTGGAGTTGTTTTCTACGGTGGACATGTGTTTTTATATCCTGTAGGAGAAACTGTTGACACAACAGTGATGCTTGATGTCAAGTATGAGGGCTTGTATAGGTCGATGGGTAGACCTGTGTTGGGGTCTAGTGGATTTTTGGACTCAGATTCTATGTTGGAGAATTGGCAGGTAGCACGAGAAAGAGAGTTGATACTGGGGACTCGATCCTCTTCCGGGACTCTCAAGGGACTCAACAGGCATGAGTCGACACAGATGGATTCTCAAGAGAGTGTGCAATCTCTTAGCAACTTGTCTTCATTTCATGGTACAACCATATATGATTTTAGGGGCTAAATTTCGCAAATGGGCTAATTTTCCATGGTTTTTCCCAAAAACGTTTTCACTAATTTCATTTTTTCTAAAAACGATTTGCCCAAATTCCATAGAATAAAATTATTTTACCTTTAAAATTGCCAAAAATTTGTATAAAATATACAAAATCCTTATAAATTTGAATATTTTTACAAAAATATCGCCAAACATTTTATATTTTGGATATTAAGGACAGCTAAGATTAACCCATGTTTCTACATTTTAATAAAAGTTTCCATCCTTAAAATCATCCCTAGGTACAACAGAGGTAGTAGTAGAGGCTTCCATTGCAGTGGGAGTAGTGGCTTCATGTTCAGAGGGAGAAGAGACTTCTAATACAGAGGGAGCAGCTATGGCAGCTGATGAGATGGAGACAAATTATGGTGGTGATACCAGAAGTACCTCTCTCACTAAGAGGGAGTGTTGAGATTTGGTAGCTTGGAGGTACTTCTGCATTGGCAGCACTCAACATGCGGAAGTGACCAAACAAATTATCTCCTAGTGACTTTATAAAGTGATTTTATAAAGTCGAGTCTTTTAATTTCGAAATGTAAAAGTGACTTTATGATGTTATGGGTCACTTTATTAACTAAAGTGACCTCAACGAATGATTAAATCGTGACCATTGATATCAAGGGTAAGTGAAGAGTCACTTGAGGGAGATCAAGGGTTAGAGGAGTTACAATTCGAAATTGATAAAAGACAGCTCAAGGATATGAGGGCGCACTTGTTGAGGAGAACTTGAGGGAATTTGAAGGGGCATGCATCCCAAGGAGGTTTCTTATCTCGGAGGAAAAGGGTTTCAGCATCTAGAAGGAGGCATGCATCCCTAGGAGGATTGGCATGCATTCCTAGATAACATCAACATCAGTAGAGGTCGTACAGTATGGATTGGAGGAGGCCGCATAACATCTTTTGCTTGCCTTGCAGCTCTAGCTAACTCAAAAATCTTTGTTGTGTATTGGCACGAGTTTCTAGGAGTTTTCTTTGCTGATAATAAGTTCGTATAGTGAGGTATGTATCTGTACCTAATTTCTAAGCACGAAAATCAATATCGTATCTGTTGTTAGTGACTGTACACTTCGTACAGGTTGTCTTGGAAGTATGTTTATGATTTAAGACTGTATTACAATGGATATTTGTGTTGTTTATTGTTCAGAAAGAGTGAAAGTACAGATGTAAATGTTGTAAAGTGTAGATGTAAATGTTGTAAATGGATTTAAAGATCGGATGGGATTAAACTAGAACTATATTGTTGTTTTATTTTATTACTGTATATTTTTGTTATCATTATAATTTGGTTTGTTTAGGGTAAAATCACGAAGATGGGTGTCTATTTTGCTTGTTTTATGAGAAAAAAAAACTATATTTTCACAAGTTCTTCAACTTCCGACATACAAAAGTATTTTTTTTATTTAGAATTTCACTTTACAGTAAAAACAAAACTTGTGAAAAATTTTGTTAGCTTTCCAATGACTATTTTTCAATTTTTTTTTATCAAGATTTGATATGTCAATTTAACAATTGTTTAACAGTATGTTCTTTAAACATGAAAGGAATGATAATGAGTTATTTCTTCCCCCAACAATGTATCTATTATTAAACTTTTGTTTTTAACAAACGAAATATACTGTAAAAAATCTACAGAGAATCTATTTTATTATGACTATAATTTTGAATCTAACGAATGAATATTATAATTTATACAATTTTTTTAAGTTGACCAAGCTGAAAACGTTGCAGATTTTAAACACATGTTTTCCCCCACCTTATATCTATCTTAATTTTTACTTAAAAGTAAAATATAAAAATACTCTTTAAAAAAGAACAATTTAAAGATTATGAATATAAATTTTTCTAAATTTTTCACTGTGCATTTTTAGAGATACAGATATTTCATTTCACTGAATCATAATGTCAGCTAAAAATATTATGCAATGATTTTTTAAAAATATTAAATAAAAATTGATAAAAATAATGAAAATGAAAACAAATTATAGGAATTGAAAGTAGATTCAATTTTCCAAATGCTGGTGTCATTTTCGAAACCAAATTCTGAGTATTTGCAAGAATCCGCAACCTCCAAAGTTTAGGTAAGCTTGAGGGAATTCTTTGGTTTCTACATATAGTCCTAATTTCTAGTTTTCGGCCGAAAAACATTTCTTTCGACCGAAAACTTAAATTCTAACGGAATCTGTCAAAATTAAATGGTTTCCAAGATTTTCGACCGAAAAAGCCTTTTTTCAGCCGAAAAATGGTTGAGTGAATTCCGTCAACCGCAAAAAATGAAAAGACACGTTGTATCGTTTCATTTCACACCAAATTGTATAAATACGCTTTCAGTCGAACACATTTATCACAATTCATTGCTTGCTTGATGGTTTTTTAGAGCACCTAAACAAAGTTTCGAATCAACTTTTTCGTTTTTGTTGAATAAGGTAATTGATGTTTGTTCAAGTTTTTTATTGGAATAACAATTTATATGTTGAAAGATAAATGTTGAACATTTTTTCAAGGCAAAGTTTTTGTTGAACATAACTTTTATAAATAACTATACTCATGGGAAATAGAAGTTTGCGCAAGAGAAAATTTGATCGCACTCGAGATGAAACTCACCATAACGATCAAAGGAAAGAGCATTATTGGAGAAATAAATGAGAATGTGCAAAAATTGAAGAAATAAACGATAATAATGTAAATAGAGATTTTCAACAAGAAGATGTCCAACTAGGCATGCATGCACATATTGTCTATATTAAAAGTATAAAATTCATATTTAAAATATTGTTTAATATAATTGATTGTAATTACAATTTGATGTTTTTCAAAAAACATAAATAGATTTGTCTCATAACGTCGATGAAGGCGTTGAAACCAAAATTGAAGCAGAAGACGTTGAAACCGAAATTGAAGCAGAAGATGAATCACCTATAGGTATGTACATAAATTTAGATAATACAAGATGAACACTTGTATATAGTGTAGTGAATTTATGTTCGAGATTTGTTTTTTAATATAAACTTTAAATTGAAATATGCAGGAGAATCTATCAACATTGATGATGAAATATTAGAAAATATTGATACTGACAAATTTGGAATGAAAGAAGCTAAGTATTATATAAGATATTGAACTAAGAATATGTATAATATTGTTTTCAAAGATGAATCAGTAGCAGTACAAGCTCAACTTTTACTCTGTCTAATAAATTCAAGAAAGTTAAAAGAAGCTACATCATTATTGGGTATTCAAAAGTCGACAAAAGATACAAAGGTGAAACAGAATGTCTTTGACAATATAACTAGTGTATTAAAATATTTTGGAAAATCTTGAAAAAAATATGTCAGTGTTGCACGTAGAGCGATAGAAACAACAGTTGTTTCATCTAGCAATATAAAAGAGTGTTTGACACGACACATGGAAAAAACAATGGGAATGTCAAGAAAAACATTGTACAAACATAGAGATATTTTTATTAACATATTCAAATTTATATTCAATCTTCAATCATTTTCTTAAGAGATTTCAAGTTAACAAGTTCTTTTATTGTGAAGGTTTTTTTGGTATGTTGGAATCCAAGATGTAAATAGATCAATCCCATATGAATTCGGTACAATACATGGGACAGGAAAAATACATTCAGGTAAAAAAAATGTTACCAAAATGTGTTTGCATTTGATAGAAGAATGAGTCTTGTTTTTGTTCAGTTTGCATAGAGGACACAGAATCTATAGAGATTTGCGAAAACGAAAATTAAGAATATGTTAAAGCTTGGAGACATACCGAACTTAATATAAAAGTAAAAATTCTACTTGCAAGCTCAGAGGAGATGGAATCAAATGAAACTATAGTGAGAGTTGATGGCGATAGAGTTTTTGATATTGTTAGAGAATGTAATTTTTATGTTTAATTTTTTTCAAATAACTTGTAGATGTACTTGTGTGATAATCTAACACGAACAATTTGTTGTCCAATATATCCAATTATTTGCAGGAGATGTCTTTGTCATGGTTGCCCCTGTAGACAACACTAAAAACATGAAATATTATTTGATGCGATGCACAGAACAAAAGATGAGGTTATTAGAAGATTTTGTTGATCACGGTTTTATATATGAAAGATGATCCATTGTATTGAAAGGATATTTTTTTCAAGAAACTTATCAAACTGATACTCATGTTCACTTTCAAGACTATTAGTCAGATGTCACAAGTTGTCAATATAGTCATTTGGTATGTGCAGGGCGCATAAATTTAATAGAAGTTCATTAAAAAAAAGGTTAGAAAATGAAAAATGTCCAAAGTCGATCATGAACGAATAATTGAAGATGGAATACCATTACGATTTCTTTAAACAAGTGACATGTACATTCCATAATTTTATATTTTGCATTGAAAGTACATGTATTTATAAATATCTAGGATTCTAGAATCATTTCCTGTTTAGTTTACTTTCATGGTCCATTCAATTAAGAAAAGTTGTATTTTTGATAAATTATAAAGTTTACCAAATTTTATTTACAATTTCAGGGAAGAACCTATAGATTGTATCTAGGGAAACTAAATTGACCTATACTTTTGATGATTATACTTTAATCCTATAAATTATCCAAATCGTATACACAAATCCTTTAATGCATGTAACGAATTTACTTCATATAGGATAAATGCGTTCATTATTTGCAATTTGATTGTTCAATGTTTTTTCATATGAAGAGGATAACTTCGTATCAAAATTAGAACCCATTTCCATGTCATTATAAGGGACCATTGATGGCTTTAAAAAACTTTAAAGACATCTTAAAGTGTATGATTAACATCCTAATTAAAAAAATTCAAGCTAATACATGTATGGTTACCATCCTAATTAAAAATTTTAAAGTCATCTTTAAAAGTATCAATTTTAATTATGAAATTGTGAATTTTGATTCCAAAAGTGTTGATATTATATTAAATTGTTAAATTTTTGCATTTAGATTTCAATATCTTGAAGCAATTTGAAATAAAAATGTGTATGATGAACAGGTAACAAGTTACTTATATTCTACACATTAAACATAGTTTTCATTGAGTTTGATTGAAAAAAACTTAAGTTGAAAACGAATTTGATTTTGTGGCCTGATAACAAAAAATAAAAAAAAGAGGTCATCTACTAAAGCTTGGTTTGTTGCATTTAGATTTTCATAATTTTAATTGAATTAATGGTAGGGGTCATATTAATGGCATTAGTGAATACTTTCAATGTAGAGAGGATTTATAATTTCCATCGACCATTTTCTACCCTTACAAAACCAATTTATATCAATATAAATTTTCATGAAAATCACTTAAACTTATATTAAATTTGATGACTTGTTTTGACTATTTTCAATGTTGGATTGTCATTTCATTGTAAAATTTCATAAGAAACTGTAAATTTTGATGACTTGTTTTGACTATTTTCAACCATATTTCCAAATCAAGCAAAATTTAAATTATAAGTGAGAAACTATAATTTTTATTTCATATTTTCTTGTCATTTCATTGTAAAATTTCAAAAGAAACTATAAATTTTGATGACTTGTTTTGACTATTTTCAACCATATTTCCCGATCAAACAAAATTTAAATTATAAGTCATAAACTATAATTTTTATTTCACATTTTCTTTAATATTTCATTGTGAAATTTCATAAGAAACTATAAAATTTTATGAACCATAAAATTTAATTTGTATTTCACATTTTCTTGAATATTTCATTGTGAAATTTCATATGAAACTATAAAAATTGATGACTTGTTTTGACTATTTTCAACTATATTTCTAAATCAAACAAAATTTAAATTATAAGTTAGAAACTATAATTTGATAACTACCCAGATCTCTCATCACTACACAATCAACTCCACACAGAGTCAACTCTACTTCACATAGTAGAATGATGTTTATACAATAATGTTTATAAATAAAATGAATTAAAACATTTTTAATTTCAACACAGCATCATAAAACATAACTTAACATTTTGAGAAATCAAATATGAAACAATAAATTGATATTTTGAGAAATCAAATTTGAGACAATAAATTGATATTTTGATAAATTAACATAAATTAACAGTATCATATAAACAATATAAGAGAAATCAAATATGAGACAAAAAATTAATATTTTGAATTCTATATATATATATATATCAAAGTTTGAATATTTACACCGTCAAATACATAGGTTTCACATTCATTTTAGGATGATAACAAAAACTAAGACATTTAACTCCAAAATTATGAACTCTAAGCCATCGCTTTATGATAGATCACTTCATACCAGCAATTCAAACCTGCAAAAGAAAATAGAATTCAAAAATTAAAAATTTACAATTCAAACATGCAAAATAAAACAGAATTCAAAAATTAAAAATTTACAATAAAATTTATGTACATATTTAAAATAAAATGTACACATGTACTATTTTAGATAAATAAAACAAGTTGTGATTAAAGCGAAATTGACATACATGTCAAAATAGTTAAGTCTCATCCTCCAACATACTTATTTCCACCAAATATAATGTAAACATATTTTCCACCAAATATAATTTAGACATATGTAACAATAAAAAACAATAATAATAAAAAATAAATAACACATATTAGCATATATAATTTAACTAAATATTTTCCCTCACAAAGTTTCAAAACTTCCAAAATAGTTACTCTCTACATTAAGCATACATGATTAAAAAATTTATAAAATTTTATCCAAAATCTTAAAAATATTTAAGGAAAAAAATTGTGTTCTTGGTAAGAAATTTTTTTGTTCAGAGTTAGATAATAATTTGAAAAATAAATATAGAATTGTGTCTGAAGAAAGTTCACAAATCTCCATATTAAGTCATTCTTCCAATTAAATACTTATCTCCTTGTGGATAAAGTCTCAAATCCTTCAGGTGAAATTCTCATCTCAGGTGATCTTATTTGATCTTTTTTACTCAGCAGTAAAATACTAATCTCCTTAGCAGTAAAATACTTATCTCCTCTTCTGCAGTGGTCATATAATCAAATTCCATAATGCTCTTTCAAATTAAAGGACTCATAAATCTCCATATTAAGTCATTCTTCCAAGAAATTACTTATATCTATGAAAATTCACAAATCTCCATTTTAAAAATCATTCTTCCAAAAAATACTTATCTCCTTTTTTTGCGGTGGAATATATGTTCTCATATAATCTTTCATGTACATGAAGAAAACACAAATTTTCACATATATTAAGTCATTCTTCAAGAACCATTTAAATATTTCATCTTTGGGATGTATTTATATTACATATAATCAAATGCTCTTTGAAATTATCTGTGAGCTAGCTCACATATACAATATGTGCACGAGCTAGCTCAGATATACATATACATAGTTTATTTGTAAATCTACTTGAATGTTGGTTTTTGTGGTTAGTAACCAATTTAGTTAAGAGTTTGACAATACCCTAGCAAGAAGAAATTTACTTCGGTGTATGTAGAAAACACAAATGTTCATACTACGTCATTCTTGGACAAGAAGGCAATGAATGCAATCAAAGAAAATTTAGAAAATTCCTATTTTCTGATGTGGGATAGAATTTGTTCTCAAATAATCAAATGTTCATGATCTAAACTTAAATAAGTTTGAATGTACCATTTAAGACAACGAAAAACTTATATAGGGGTTCTATATATTTCAAAATAATTGATGAAAGACAACGATGTGTCAACCTATGATTCAATAAATCAAATGTTGTTTAAGACATTCTTCTTTTAAATTAATAATTTAAATGACAATTTGCAATTTTAATATATAACTAAATTTGTTTTCAACATGCAATGATACTTGTGAACTCCCACCCTCTTCAAACTCTCCCAGTGAAAATTGAGATAAGCATGTCCAAGTAGTAGAAGATAGAATGTGTATCTATGAACATCACAACTAAAATCTAAATCTAGGATTCAATGTGTTCACATTTATACAAAATTATAAATGTTGTTGATCTTATTCAAAAGATTGGAGATTGGACAACTAAAGTGCTTATCTGTGGATATTAAAAAACACATTCCTGATTCAACCCATCCAAATTTAAACTTGTGGAATCAAGTCCCTTATTTACTAGGGATTCATTTAACATATCTCTAAACTGCAATTAATGATAATAACAACTCAATTATTTCTATAGATACAATGATATGTATCTAGATCTAGAATTAGAAGTAAACTATCCTAAAATGCGTCAAAATATTACTAACTAGAACACATACCAATCTATTGTTCGGTTCATCATTCTGAATGAACTCCTTCCAACCATCACGGAAAATTTTTTGCATACTCTGTAATATCTTCTACTGATATGGTATCTAACTCCGTATCTGTTTTATAAAATAATATGGCCCGAGAATTGGCTTTCGCTCACTGACGATTCAAACCAACATCAACACCATAAAAACTCGATTCCAAATTTTCCCCGATTTCATTCCTAGCATCTTTTTCAACCTCTGATGAAGTTCGCAACTCTGAATGTGAAGAAAATGTTCATGTTGGGAGAGATACTAAAGGTCGTGGAGGCCTCTGTAATGTCGCATTTTGATATGCTCATTTTCGATCATATGTCCATCATTTACCAGCCCCATAATAATCAGACGGTAGACTAGTATGATTAGGGTGCATGTCCATGAAAAACTTTGCATAAAAGTGTCTTGCAAAATAATGTGGAATCTTATCGTTCCACGACAATTTCTTAGATGCTGCCAAAAATATATTATACATATGTCATGCAATATCGGGGTGCTTAAAATATTGCACCTTCAACATCTTCTGCTTTGGCCCATCTTTGAAATTGAATATCGAAATTGTGTTTTCTTTTGAAACCTTTTTTTAATGCGTACCATTTATCAGGGCCCATCACCTCTGACTTTCGTCACCTCATCAAATCGATAAAAATGTCAGTGGTTGACCCCATCTTTTCATATGCATCCATAAAGTTTTGTAATGAATGTAAAACAATCTGCAAGCTTTGTTTACTCTCCTAAGGGAGATTCAAGATCTCCAAATGATTTCCCAACCTAATTTTAACACCTGAGCATCGCTCAAGGGTCATTGTTTCAGTGATCTCTTCTCAGGGAAGTTCATCATCAACATACAAATGATAGGTGGACGTAGGCGTGTAATCTTATGTTTCTTGACAACGTCATCTCCTAAATCCACCTTCACCTTCTGCACCAACATTAGAATCTTCGTAACACCCACTCTCTCTTTTATTGTCATCCCTCACTCTAAACTCATTCTCCACACACACATTTGAAAGTAATTACAACATTTAACTTGACATAAATTTAAATACACAAAAATAAACAAAATAAAAAAAAAATTACCAAAAATATTCTATTGTCTTAAGATATTCCCTACATTCTCATATGTAGGTATCAATGTGCAACCTATATAATAAGGTTGCATCCGTGGCACTTGTTTGAGCACATTCTAGAGTTGATCTATTCACAGACTCATTTGATAATCTCCTCTGACGAGATTATCGTTGGTCACTTGGAGTCTCGGTCGAAGAAGGGGTTCCTCTTCTTCCTTCTTGGGAGATCCTAGAGCGTTTGCAAGGAATGTTTGGAGACTCCCGTCTCGACATCTCACCTCAATATCTATCCTTTGAAAATTCATGAAAATTTAAGCACAAGACAAGTAAGAGTTAATATCTTCAACATTGACCAACAAAAATTATGAAGAAAAAAAAAAATAAGACAAAATTAATAGAAATGTTATTTATGTTAGACACAATTATAATAGGGTGATGCATAACTCCATTACCCATGCTCATTTCAAATATATTTTGATTTCTTACTATTAGCACAAATAACCTTGGTAAATCCACCAAAAATGGAAAAATATTTAGACAAGCACATATTAGGACATACATTTGATGAAATGCTCCAAACGTACAAGTGGCAAGGAAAAGTCACAACATGATAAGAACTTACTATGATGGAAACACATAATATATGAAGAGTACATGGGTCAAAGTCTGGTAACGGAGTAGCGGTTGTATATATGGGCAATCAAATTTCATGCATCCAACGGGTATGGAGTACAGTACATGAAAATCAACGATTAACTTTACGCCATGTTTGGTTGGATGGAAGAAATCTATCATCTAATTAAATTTTAAATTGATGATATCATTTCTTTATGATACAGTGTCAAATTACATCCAATCAAACATTTGCTAGCTAAAATGCAGCGTAAAGTCGTGACCGAGGCTAGATAGAAGAAGAAGTTGAAAATTCTACTCACATCCATTCGAAAGAATTTCCATATTGTGGTGGAAAGGAGGAATTTGCTGCCATGTTTCATCCCAAAATAAAGCATGGTTCCATCATTGACTTCACAAAAACAATGAGTGTGGATAATATCTTTCTTTTTCCAGACATTGTTCCATATTAAGGAGCTTGAAAATTTTCCTGAAAGTATGATCAGGTCTTGAGGCTCTATGAGAGGGTAGTACTTCTTGCACCAAAGGAGGGCCCATAGAGTGTAGTACTTCATTTAGCTCCACAAAATGAGTTGGGGACATCTGGATCTTTGAGAACGAGTCCTCATTTGAGGTTAGGGAGACTGAGTGTGTCCAAGTGACTAAATCTCATTTCTTTTCTTTGCAAGTTCCACCTCACACAAAGGATCTTTGGAGGTTTCAGAAAACTTTCAGAATCGTTTTGGGAGAAACCATGGATTAAAACAAGTAAAGAGGCATGGATTGAAAGATATACTTCAGAAGGACCAGTTGTCACGATGCATTGAGCATTCTGAAGGACCAATTAGACAATTTCTTGTTCATTTAGGAGACGAGGTCATCCCATGATGAATTTCATCGTCTATTTTCAATGAGAAAGAATCGATATATTTTGATGGAAGAGAGCTCCTTTGGAATCCAATGATCCTGTAGATGTGAGCCTGTACAACAGAGGTAGAGTGAAAGAAAAAAAAAAATGAGACTAAGCCTTAGCTTCTCTGGTTGTAGACTGAGCCATGAGCATATTGTCATCAACAAATTGTTGATGGGAGATGGGATGATACTTATCGTCAATACACAAGACTTCATTTTATTTTCTACCATAGTCATTTTGATGGCCCTGCCAAGACGTTCATCCATCAAGATGAAGACGAAGGTCGAGAGGGGATCGCTCTACCTGACACCATTGGAGGGGGAGAAAGTAGAAGGGGAGTAGTTGACCAGGATTGAAAAGTAAGAATGAAAGGCAAGGAAAAGTAATAATTTGATCGAAGGATTTAGACATATCCAATTTTAAGAGCATACCGAGGGTTTTGAAAATTTTTAGAGAGTGGATTCAACCATGTGGAAAGAATAACCCAATCCAAAATTTGTATCCCCTCCACATAGATGACTTTAGTAATGATTTTTTAGACCATGTTACAGAGGGAAATTAGGTGAAATTTGTTGGGGTTTTCCACCTTGTCTTCCTTCGAGATGAGGGTGAGGAAGGTTATATTTAAACCTGGGATAAAATTGGATTAAATGTGGGTGTCTTCTACTAAGGACCATGTTTCCCAAGCGATCGAGTCTTGAAGCCACCTAGTTTTGGTCTCTTTTACAATTGTTCTAGGTGTGAATTTCATTGATGGTTAAGGGATTGGATGGTATCAAGAAAGGATTGGGATTCATGGTCGAGCCTTCTTAGGCCTTCTTTATTTTCATTCAAAGAGGTAATTATGTTGAAGTATTCACCAATAATCCAATGATCATTATTGATGATGGGGTTGCAGGTGTTGAATGGAGTCAAGAAAATGAAGCTTGTCAGGGATAGAGTTGGGGCCATAAAAATTAGTGAGAAAGTGAGTTTGATAAGACCATACAAGTTGGAAGGGGGTTGTGAGGAAGTGTTTGGTGGTAAAGAATTTGGACAAAGTTATTTTAGCAAGGTTCTAGATAATGGCAAGGCCTCCTTCTACTTTGTGTTCATATAAGGCCATAGCTTGGGGTCCCTGTTAGATACAAGAGGAAATGATTTGAAGAAGGACTTGGAGGCATTTAGTTTCTTGTATCATTATTATAAAGGGATTTTCCTAGAGGATTTTTTACTGAGAAACCTATTCCTGGTTTTACCATTAAGGCCTTTGATATTCCAAGAGATGACCTTCATGAGGAATGTGGGGGGTTGTGTAGGAAATTATCTTTCATCAAGGTAAGGCGGCCTGAGTTAACAAAAAACTCTCCCAGATATTTAAGAAGTTGTGTTGCTTTGTCAACCTATTTTTCTTTTTCTTTAGGTTGTTTAGGTTGAACAGAGGAAGAGGATTTAATTCTTGTAGAAGGAACATAGGGCATACCTTTTATTTTTGTTTTTGGGTTGCTAAGAATTTTATTATGAACCAACGAGTCCTTCAGAAGATGAGCCTATTTATTAGCGATTGAATTCAAGTCTTGATGCTGTTAGGAAGAAGAAATGGACTTTAGGTCAATATCCCCAAGGTCCATTTCATTTCCATAGCAATAGCAAGGTAATAGCTTAACCTGTAATGTACCCAGATTTTCTACAGGAATTATTTACTACATATTTTCTATAGGAATGTACCCAGATTGCGGAAGAGGACATGCATTATTATAAAGTTGGGGACTCTGCTCAGGCTTTCCTGAATGGGGTGTTTGTCATCTCATGGAGCCCCGTACCAAGTGGCATGCACTCAAGGACTGTTGAAAATGATGAAAATGCTAAGGCAGATTCAAGCTTGAGTGGGCATCATGAGCTTTCCTAATGATCGTTTAATGCCATCAACTCATCTAGATGGTATTGTCATAACTCTTCTTCAGACATCCTGGTGGCTTGTGTGGCTAATAATCTGGGTATCAGGAACTCTGCTAGGACCATCAAGGCTAATAAACCCATTAGACAAAGACCAGACAAACCAAGCCAGGTATCTCTTATCAACTGGAACTGCACTATTAGGATTCCCATGTAAACTACACCCCAAGTTCATAAGCACGGTTCGTTCGTCAACTAGAGTATGGTTGTTCATCAGCAGCAGCAGGGTTTGTTCTTATAGTGGAGTAGCACCATGCAACGTATATTTGTTCCCAAAACCAATGGGACCATCATCTTAGTCTTACCCCAACAGAATGGGACCGTGTTGAGTAATTTTTTTAATAGTCGACCTTCACTTTGTTGCTAGTTTGAGTTGATCCTAAAAGAAGTTGACTAACTCTTATTCTATGTCAGCATGTTCTGCCACACTGTTTCCCTGTCTATATTTTGAATATGTGATGTGATTGTGATGCCTTCATTGAATGATAGATCTATGGAAGAATTTTGTGTTTTTTTCCCCTCTTTGAGCAAACAGATTCTTCTTTGCCTTCATGATTGATTGCAGGTTAGATTAGATTATTACCATTGATTGTGGATTAGCTTAGCTTATTATCATTGATTTCCATTACTTGAATATGGAAATTAGTACAAAACTAACTATGAGTACACCTTCCTGATATGAGTAATGTATCTGATTATGAACCACTGATTACACTAGTTTGAATCTCTCATTGTGTAGTAGCCAATGATATTGATTCTCATTAATTCCATAACATTCCATACTATGAATCTCATCCTCGTACCAGAACAATGATCACTATAAGGAAGTAATTTCATTGAATAGGGATACTACTAACCTATGTCTTATTTGTCCAGTTACAGTTAAAGGTTTTTGTATGAGCTATAACATACGGACATGAAGCAAACAACATGACTATTAACTACAAAGGGAAGTATATAATAAGAACTAAAGGCAATATCTTAACCTGTAATATAAGGGGAATAGAGTCATTCCATTACTATGATATCAGTAATACAAAAACAACTTAGCTTAAGGTTCAACAAGGTGATATCATGTTACCTATTTATCATAATCAATACGTATTGTGATATTAATCTTATCTCTTATTAACTACATGGGATGTCACTAGAAAGCAATGGCACTAAGTATCAACACATGTATTACACTTATATGTGATTCCAATGCCTGTGTAAATACAAAGGGTAATAGATCACCATCTTCAACTAGTATCTTATCCAAAAGGTAATAAAACATTATCTTCAACTAAATGCTTGTGTAAATACAAAGGGTAATAGATCATTAACAAGGATATTTCAAAGGGTACATTCTTATCAAATACAGATGGGTTTTACTTACTCTGATTAAGAGAGAGCTAAAGCAATGGAATCAACTCCATAGCTTACCTATATGAGCTATGTGAATATTAAAATATAGTTAAGAGTGTAGAGTCTCAATCTAAGGTATAGGCCACTAATCACACGAATTGTTGAAACGTTTGACTTTCTAAACGGATATGCGAGTTCAAATTGCATTTTTTACTTTCTTGAATGAAGATGCAAGTTCAAATTGCATTTCTGTTATGAGCTTTCCTTTATGTTCTTATCAGTTTTCTTGGGTATCGTTAATTCTGTTATATTTCTGAGTCTTCATACTTTTAAGCCCTTCTTTGTTGAAAATGGAAGCTAGCTTGACTTTTGAAGGAATCGTAATTGGTATCTCAATCCATGGAATTGGAGTTAGACATTTGGATTTAAATTTGTTATTTCTTATCGTTCTGTAAATGAGACATTGACATAAAATGTTCATTGCTTGTGTCTTTTTGTTACAATGCAAAGTATTGTAACATATTTCAGTTGTGGAAATAATTGCAGTGGGCATTTTCCCCGTGTTTCAAGGTTTATTTATATATGTTGTGCATGATATGTTGTAGATTTTAAAACCGTTCTTTCTTCTAGCTTTGTAAATGAGGTTTTGACATGAAATATTGATATATTTTATCAGTTTCGCTATCAATGCAAAGTAACTGTTACATATTTCGATGTATCTATTTTGGAGGTTGAGGGAATGACTACAGAGAATATATTGTCTATGTTTCAAAATTTGTTTCTATTTGTTGAGTATTATATTAATGCAGATTCTTCATAACATATTACAATGTAATATGTTATAACATATATTACTATAACATATTACATTGTAATATGTTATAACATATGCACTGATATTAAAATTGAAAGCAAATATTATCCTAATTATAACATATGCATAGATATTAAAACATATGTACAGATATTACAATGTAATATGTTATAGCATATTACAATTTTATAACATATGCACTGATATTAAAATTGAAAACAAATATTATCTGAATTATAACATATGCATAGATATTAAAACATATGTATAGATATTATACATATGCATAGATATTAAAATTGAAAACAAACTGTAAACTGTAAAATGTAAATTGTGAAATGTATTTAAAATTGTTCTTTCTTCTAGCTTTGTAAATGAGGCTTTGACATGAAATATTGGTCCTCTTTTATCACTTTTGTTATCAATGCAAAGTGATTGTTACATATTTCGGTGTATCTATTATGGAGGTTGAGGGAATGACTTCAATGAATATACTGCCTATGTTTCAAAGTTTGTTTCTATTTTTTGAATGTTATATTAATGCAGATTCTTCATAACATATTACAATGTAATATGTTATAGTAATATGTCTTAGTGTTCAAGGTATAAGAGCTAGTTATACCAAAGGTCTGGTTTGGATCACATACTTTAAGCGAATGGGTTAATATATCACATATATAGAATGATAAGTTTATTAAGAGTTATCTAATTCAAGTAACTTCTATGCCTACTACTTCTCTCCCATACTCCTCTTACATTTTTTATCTTATGTCCAAAATTGTTTTTGCCATGATTGCAAAAGTATTAAGTCTCAATTATAGTTTTATAATGGATACCATTGTTTTTGGGTTTCCTAGTAGCCTTGTCACATCCCCGAGAATCAATCCCTCATAAAGTTTGACTTCTGCAAGTTCTTGGCAAATACAATGCACCAACAGTTTTTAGATTTTAGGAGTACCAGGTCATTCACGTACCAGCCTCACTTGATCCATATGTTAATCCATCAAAACTACTCACATCTAGGTTATTTTAAGTCTAGGATGGTGAATGACCAGCCAGCATGTTTCTCTCCCAACTATTGAATGGCTGCTTATGGTAAGAGAACATGTCACCAATGAAGGTTTTTTGCAGTATGTAAACTTTTTTATGTCTATATTAGACTTTATTATCCACAATGAAGTATTCATTATAATTATTCCTTTTGTGAAAGGGTCACTACAATTGCAAAAGGACACCAGAGTGGGAGACTGGTTCCTTTTTAAGCAGTTTACTATGATAAGAGTCTATGGTTTTGAAGAGGAGCCATATCAAAAGTGAGTGTTGAATTTGGTTGTTTTAGAGATTGAAAAAAGTGAAGTTCAATCAGTTGTTGACTACAAAGCCAACCATATTACATTAAATGTTGATCAAATGAATTTCAAGGACAAACCAAATCTACACAGGTAGGTCACTCATGTCTTACACATAGATGTGACTGAGACTCATGCCAATATGAAGAAATTGAAACAAGAATTAATCAAAGTGGAGAAATAGTTGAGGCAGGATAAAGTGGTTACTTCAGCAAGGAATTCCAGAATCAACAATCTGTAAAATAATATTTATAACTTATGATACTCTAATCTTACATAAGTAAAAATGGATTTATAAATTGAATTCTTGAAGATATGAAATTTTTATAATGTACAAAACGTTTGAAATAAAAAGTTGGACAGTTTAATAAAAGAAATTAAGTTGGTTAAACAAATGATTAAACATGACTGTGACTTAGTCGCGGGGTGCCATCCATGTGGCCAAGCTATGGGCATGCCCACGGCTTGGCCACAGGGTTGGCCCCCCGCGACCAAGTCACAGCCCGTGGACTATACTTGGTTGCGAGGATCCAACCCGGTGGCCACGTCGTTGGCATGTCCACGTGTTGGCACAAAGGCAGACCTAGGGTTCAACACTATAACTGCGCACCAAAAAAACCCTAACTACCAACCCTTTTGGCAACACCTGCGAAACAGATGAAGTCTCACCTGAGGTAGAGGCAGGGGGGGTTGGACTCAAGTGTCTACAACCTAACTGGGACACAGATTTGTGATTACAACACTATAACAGAGCACTTAACAATTATCATTCATTAGTATTTAACTCTTATTCACATCAGAGGTATAAACCCTAATTACATAGCAATGCAGTATTCAACAAGCTCTTAACACATTCAAGCACTTAACACATAGGGATAGATCAGATCTAGCATTCACTCACATTACTAAGCACTAAGCTATTATATTAGATGCATCATACATAAAGATAACACCACTAAGTATAAATCACATCAATAACATAACAACCATAATGCACAAAGCAATCACAACACAGGATATACGTGGTTCACCCCCAGCCTGGGGCTACGTCCACCAACTCTTCTTCTTCTTTATTGTCTTATGTCAATCTCTTTACATGCATAGAGCATCAAACCCAACTCCGCACAGGACAGGAGATCTGTGCGCACCTCGCCAGATACTCCTTCCCCGAGTTAGATCTCAGCACAGAACCCTGTTACTTAGTCTGCACACAAGCTTCTTACAATCACTTGCACATAGCTCTGCAATTCTTAACACATAGTATGCACAAAGCCTCTAGATCCGCACTAAGCCGATTCTATTCAGTCTAGTAACTACTTCTTACATCGCCTAGGTATCTATTTATACTTTACATAGTGGGCCTAAACATGGGTAAAAACCATGGGCCAACATCCCATACCCGTTACATAAACCCTAAACCCAAAAAGTGCGCAAGAGGTGGCGAGATCCCGCGATCTCCGCTTCGCCTGGCGCTCCGCCTTCAACCAACCTATCGAAGTTCCAAAATCGGTCAAACATGACCAACGTTTCCACAAAACCTAGTCAAGGGCCAACACCACGGCTTGGCTACAGCGTTGGCCCCCCGCGACCAAGTCACAGTCTACGGGCTTGGCCACGAGGGGCCAAGCCGTGGAAACGCCAACGTCTTGGCCACATGGCCGCCCCACCCCCCGCGGCCAAGTCACATCTAATCCTATGGCCAAGCCGTTTGACGTGCCCACGGCTTGGCCACAAGGCTAGCCCCCCGCAACCAAGTCACACTCAAACTAATAATTTAAAGAAATAAAATTTAAATAAACTTAAATTTAATTAAGCTTACCTACAGCTCCGCCCGCCTGTAGGACCACGCCAAACATGACCGCTCGCCAATAGTACCACGCCAAACACGACCGCAAAACACTATCACTCACACTCGCCAAGAAATCAAAAAAACATAACAGTCATGATGTGCAATAAATATATAAACATATTTTCGACCGAAAAGATATATTTCGACAGAAACAATAGTTCGGCCGAAACTATTGTTTCAGCCAAAATATCTTTTCGATCGGAATATCTTTCAGCGAAAAAGAGGTTACCGAATGAAAAAAATCCGTCCGATTAAAATTGTACACAAAAATGGAGGGCGTCACCATACCATTCGATTTGACGTTCAAAGGTTCAGCCGAAACATATTTCAACCGAAAAAAATATTAGTTCGGCCGAAAACATGTATTTCGAAATTTTTGAGATCCGATTATCACGAAAGTGTTACCCACTTTAATGAATTTACCCTTTATTTTATTATTACATATTATTACTGTTTTATTTTATTATATATATATATATATATATATATAT
>ML783949.1:147454-187309 GCA_009831015.1 Picea engelmannii | reverse complement strand
TCATCCGCAAAATCCATGGCACACTTCTTTAATTCCTCCGGAACATGGCCGTCTTTAAAAGCTACTCTCTGAAACAGTTCCCGCCCTTCTTCCATGGACAAGGGTTCCACTTTCAGGGACCTGTGCGCCTCCACTGATGCCAGATTTCTGTCTCGTGTAGAGAATACTACTTTGCTAACTTTATCATCCCCAAATGTCACGCCTAATTCTTCTTGCAGATTTAGTGGACTCCAAATGTCGTCGAATATTAATAAAAAGTTCTTCTTCTCCAAACGTGCAGACAACTCCATCCTCCTGGTATCACTATTAGAAGTGCTTGACAGATTTAAATGGATTGCCTCGGCAATCTGATCTTGCAGCTTACATATTTCATAGTCTTGAGAGACTGTGACCCAAATCACAAAATCGAAGACGTTACTAACCTTGTAGGAGTTGTGAACCCTTCTGAGCAGAGTCGTTTTTCCTACGCCAGCCATTCCGTAGAGACCAATCACTCGAACTTCTGGAGCTTCCGCATTGATCCACACCTGGAGCTGAGCCTCTGCAGATTCAATTCCCGATCCTACAAAGCCACCGTCTGGACTGGGTTGAAGTAGAACATTTTTTTCTTGCGGCGATGCAGCTGAGACAATCTGCTGAGCATGTTGAAATATTCCGAAGTCGGTGCTAAGCTCCTGAAAGAGCTGATCAAATTTGGCGTTCAATTCTGTAATCTGTCTGGAAATACTGGCCTTGTAGAAGAACCAAAACGACGTGTTTTGTTTTTGTTGGGACCGGGCACTGAGGCCTGTCGCCTCTTGAATGGCATCACGCATCCTCCCTAAACAATATGTGATGCTTTCTGCGGGCACTCTTCGTTGATTTTCAAAGTCGTTGGAAATATGTTGCAAGAGGTTCTTCATGCGCTCTAACTTAACTTGCAGGAATTGATTGTTTCGATCCATGTGAATAAGATCATCTATTTGTTGCATGATTGGAGCAACAAGACCCTTGTTTATAATGTCGGCTGCAACTCCACCTGCACCTCCGGTTCCTACTTCCTGTGCCATGGCGTTAATCGAAGCGGAGAGAGAAGCACAGGAAAATATATTGAGTATGAAAAATGGAGAAATCTGAGCTTGAATGTACCAGAAAAAGAAAATATGTGAGGCAGGGCAGGCACTCTAGGATTAGGATGGCTGGTGTTGTGCTTGTGTCGTGGAATAGTATGCGGCAGCGTAGTGGTGGAGGGGTACGCTAACGACAGAAACTTTCTTGAGCATAGAGCACCGTTCAAATTAAAGTGATGTTTTCTTAGTTGGTATCCATTTTTCATTTTGAAATTGATGCGATGGATATTAGTTATCACGTAAAGAGGGCGAACCGAGTGGCTCCACCCATAGCAGAAAAATTGTATTTTAATGATAACATAAAATAAAATACCGTAAGTTAATCGGTGTAGTGACATGGTTCACGTGAAATATTGTACCGTGAAGTTCGCCGGACATTGACAGTAGTACTGGTAGAATGGACATTTAATAATTGTACAATCAAGGGGATAGGGATGCTCATATTGGCCCATTGTGACAAGGCTGGAAGGGTAGACGACCCCTCGGATAGAGGTTCACTTCGGTGGGACTCCGGAAGTCTCGACCCCTGTTGAGTCACAAGTTATTGGTATATCTGGCTTACAGGCTGTTGGATATACTGTTGGGAGGTTGCTGTTCCCATGGTTAAAAAAAAATAATAATTGTACGATCAACTTTCTATAAAGTTTGTCGGGCATTGCAATACATTTTAATAATTGTACCATCAACTTTATATAAAGTTTCCGTGACATTGCAATACATTTTAATAATTGTACCCTAACTCGTTTTTTTGGGGGGGGGGGTTTGTGACGATTTTTTCATTTGATTTTGTCTAAAATTTAGTGATGAATGGTTGGATCTGTAGATTTGAGTGGTTAAGTTTGTATAATTCGAGTGTTTCAGGGATTTTTCTCACACTGAACCTATTTATGCATTCATATAGCAATTTAAACAACAGAAAATAGAACGTTGATTCTGACCAATTCCAACCAAAAAAATCCAAAAGATACAACGTTTAGCCAACGCTTCAATTTTATATAAAGTTTGTCGTACATTGGAAGCAACCTTCGGTAACCACCGTGGTCTTAAAAGATCCTTAGAGCACTCACCAAAAAACCTCGAGATAGCAATACAAAGGCTCAGAGAATAAAACCTTTTTTCAGAATTCAAGGTTATACATTGGCCTTTTTTGATGGGGTAGCGGAGGCACACTAAAATGTACTGAGGCACCGGATTACAGAGAGTATTTAAAATGTGGTGCAGGGACAAACACGAAAGCATAATTAATGGGAGCTTGGGCAGCACTCACGATAGCAAGACTTTTGGAAGTTAAAAATCTGCAATTTATGAGGGATTCCAAAGTGATCATTGATTGGTTTAACACAAAAGGGAATCTTCAAGCCATCAATGTAGAAGCATGGAAGACTAGAATAAGAGAGCATATGTCAGTGTTTCAATGTATAAATTTCCAACATATTTATAGAGAATCTAATAAGGACGCTGATTTGCTTTCTAAGAGAGCTCTTTCCTCGTCGAAAGGTAAACTTACATACTTCACTTGGAATGAAGAAAGTGAAGATCCAACTATTCATATAACTCTGTTCTAATTTTTGAATCTCCATTAAATGACTGTGTTTTTTATTTCTCGAGTAAGGAATGATCAGTTTTTTTTTTCTATTTCGTCCGATCAAAGAAGTCATGTAATTTTTTCAGCTTCCCAGTATCAAATGCAGATTGTTAGAGATTTAGAATATGATAAATACCGATCTAGAATCCTATTTAAAATTTATTATGCATGGATTGGATTATCAAGCGCGATTGATACCTGGTTGATCTCATAGGTGATTGTGTTTTGGGTTTTTGTTCTTTTTTAAATCAAAGTAGAAAAAACCTTTAGAATACTTAAATTATGAAACAATATGCACCCCAACAAGCATTTAATCTGGTGCATATTGATAACCCTTTGATTATTCTTTCATTATTGGATATTAGAATTTGTAAATTTATTTTAGTATTGGATATTAGAATTTGTAAATTTTATTTCAGCTTAACTTTCTGTTTAGGAAGAATTTTTTGAGTTAACAAAATTAATTAAGAGTAAAGAAATTGGACCCAAACCCATATGGTAGGAGTGAAAGTCTTATAGTCATTTCATGTTATGTGGTTTCTCTTAAATAAGAATAATGAGTCAACCCATCTAGTGATGAATATGCTTATTATGAATTTACATTAGTAAATAATAATCAATAATAACTATTTTTACTACTAATTGACAACTAAGTTGTAATAAATTTTACCATTTTCGAAAAAAACAAAATAAATTATTTTTTTATTTTTCATTTTTATTTTATTTTTTAAATGAAAAATAATAAATTACCTCCCATTAAACCAAAAAAATAAAATACATTTCATGATTACAAATTCATGTAATGAAATACATTTAAACATCGCATAACAATTATCATTAGCATTCAATAATTGTAATAGTTTTAATAGATGATCAATAATCACCCAACTATTGAGTCTTTAAGACTTTGTGAGTTAGATGAACATACATGGATGGTTATGGATAAGCTTCCTTGTTGGCATCATTGTGTAAGTGATTGGACCCGAGACAACTTGCCACCATCGAACGTGTCACCGAGACAGCATGCTACCAACAAACAAATCATAGAGACATACTATCGCCATTGAACGCATCCCATAAGCATGCGAACTTAATCATCCATAAGCATGTGAACTTAATCACCCACCAACGCATTCAACCTCTGTTTTCCTCCCACGCCGATGAACTGCATCTAGTTTTTGACCTTGCATAGCATTTGATTTTGGAGAAATGCAACATAGTTATGTGGCAAGAAAATGCAGCACACACAGGCCATTGGATTCGAGCTTAGCCAGAATTTTCTGATTAGTTTAAAGGATAAATTGTTTACTAGATAACTAGGAGAGGGTCTCGTTGCGTCCACATATTCGTTGAATCCATCAAAAGGGAAAGATTCGTGCAAACAATGTGACCTTAGGAATAATACAAGTAAGTCAATACATATAAAACTTACAATTTCGTTGCTCAAATGTTTCTATATGTGCCCAGATTGTTCTCACAAACATTGTACTTATGCAAATGAAGCTTTTATATTTTCATTGGTAAATTCCCTTGTGATGAGCTTGAAGATTTTGATTTGTAAATTCTAGCTAACTTTATATTAGCTTTTGTTATATTTTAAATAACCAGATGTTTGAGATGCTACACTGTCATTTTTTATGCAATTGATGATGATGATGATGATGATTAATGTCCACTAAGACCGAATTGGTCTATCGGATAATAAGAGGGTAAGTGATTACTTGCGATTCTTTAGAATTTTGTTTTTGTGCTCGAAAAACATTAAGAGAAGCTTTCCAAGATCACCATACTTTTGTTGAGTTAAGAGGTTAGTAAGGTTGGTAGTGTGACAAATATTTTGAAAATAAGATCTAATATGGGTATAGGTTGAACAATCTAAGAGAAAGTGTTTTTCATATTCAACCTTCTTAGTGTCACAAAGGTGACACACTCTTTCATCCCATGGTATTTTAGGAATTGACCAACGCTCAGTTTCACTATGGAGCTCGTGAGAATTTGTTCTTATCTTACCAATGTTTATTTTTTTCTTTACACTTGGCAAAACAGATAGATAATTTTTATCTTCTAGATTAGGGTTGATTACATCCTTATAATAACTTAATTTTGTTTTTTCCTCTAACTCTTTATCACACCACATTTTCTCCTTAAAGTTTGATTTGACGATTTTTTTTAATAGTATCTTTATTCTGCAAAATGGTGTCTTCCGTGATTCCCCAATAGTTTAGCCAAGATCGGGCATCTTTATGCCATCCTCGCTTGAATCGATGGTGGTTATGACTCGATTTTGAAGCAATTTTAGGAAGCCTCTTGTCTTCCATGTTGTTTAACTTGTTCTTATACATTAGGTATCTAGTCATAGCCATGCTCTCAATGGGGGAGAGGCTTGTTTCTAAGAGGAGGATGGGATAGGGCCTATTTCCTTTAATTTTGAGATTATAGGTTATAAAATTCTTTTGTGTTTCCTCTATCTTTCTCCAGGATTCAGAGAGATACAACAGCCCCAGACTTCCCATCCATAAAGAATAACAGGTGTAACAAGAGTCTCAAAGAGGAGTTTCTTCTTATCCCAACTCCAAAGATCCGCTGATTTGCAATTGTTTTCAATCCCATAATAAACTTTCCATCCCCCAATAATCATTTTCTCAATGCTATAATTCCAATTGAGCTTGTGGTGAATATCAATTCCAAGATATTTGTATGAAGTCACTTCGTCCAAGTTGTTGTTTCCATATACGAAGGTATCATAACTGATCTTATTGGATTTAATAATCATGACTAATCTTATCAGTATTAACAATCATACCCATATTGGAGAAAAAATCCTTGAGGATTCTTAGTTGGTTTTCAAGATCATGGGGACTCATTGCCATAAGAAGGATATCATCAACATAAAGAAGAAGATTGATGACTATACCAGTGAGAGTAGGGCTGACACAACCTATTTTTTCCAAGCAATCTTCTAACTTGTCAATGTATATGCCAAAAAGGGTAGGGGGCAAGGGACAACCTTGTTTGACTCCAATATTGCAGTTGATCTCTTTTGACCAGCCCTCAGTGTTTTTAAACTTAACAATAATGTTCTCATACATCCTTATTGCAACAACCCTCAACTCGAGAGACACTTTTATCTCTTCCAACCTATTCCAAAGGTTTTTCCTAGGAGCCATGTCAAAAAATTTTCTAAAGTCAACAAAACAACAAAAAAGATTGGTTTTAGTATTGCGGAACTCCTCTGCAATGATCCTAAAGGTAACAAGATGGTCCACAATTGATGATATCTCCTACACCCGGCCTGACCTTTAGCTCTTTTACCATGACTTTCTAGCCAAAGGCTAATCTTCTTTTCCAGAATAATTCTCTAAAGCTTAGATAAAATCGAGCTAATCATAATGGTCCTATAATTAGAGGGGATGTTTCTATCCCCATTTTTAAAAATAGGAACAATGAGGCTTTGCGTCCATGGTTTAGGGAAGCAACACTTGACTACTAAATTGAAAAGCTTGTGTATGTGAGGGATAAGGATAGGCCCTCCGATTTTAAAAAATTTAGCTTGGTAGCCTTCAATGTCCTTAGCTTTCCCATTTGCAAGCTGCTTAACCTCGAACTCTATGTCATCTAAAGAAAAAACTTCTTCCTTTGTAGGGACAATAGGAATGGTGTCCCTGGCATTAGGGAAATTGTAAAGACTTTTAAGGTAGGAATTCCAGTGCCTTAAGGGAATCCTATTATTTTCTTTAGTATTGCAATTTAGAATTTGGCTCCAAAAATTCTTAGGATCCAACTTATATAGTTGTGAAAGTTGCTCTTTCCTTTTTATTAATATAGTACATTTTTTTCTTTTTAATTAGGGCTTTGTACGTATTTATCTTATCGAGTTTTAAGGACTCATTAGAAACATCTCTAATGGATCTCCTAGCAATTTTACATTCTTTATCATACCAAGGGTTGGTCATTCTATTATTCTTTTTATAGGACACCTCGAAAGAGAACTTGTTAATAGAAGTGGAAAGGGTAGTTGTGAAATTATTATAGAGTTCTTCAATGTTGTCCTTATAAGTTAGGAGATTTAATTTACTATTTAAATCCTTTAAGAAAAGGTCAACTTTACTTTTGTCAAAGCGCAAATTCCTTTGATTATCATAATTCTCTTCAATGGCGCTCATGTGCATGGAAAAGTTTAGAGTTCGGGTTAAAGGTTTATGATTAGAGTCGGGCTCATGGTCATTTAAAAGGTCAAAATTTGTTATTTGGTTGGAAACGGGGATACCATATATCACATAACCTACGACACTACTACCTATCCCATGAATACAAGTCATCTGGTTAGAGTTTGGCCACTTCATTACTCCATTGCAAATTATTAGGTCTTGAGAGCTACAGACCTTGGCCAACTCAGTACCAAACAAATTCTCAATTATGTCTTCAGAGCTTCTTTTTAGCTATTAGATAAAACAAGGTCCTCATCTAGCCATAAAGGATTATGGTTGGAATCAATACTTAAAAGAGTAGCTTGTTTAGTTACAGTCCTAGCATTAAAGTCTCCTAGCAAGAGGATACTACCTTCATTTTTCAAACTATAAATATCTTGTTCTAAATTATTATAGGGACAATTGTTATCTAGATTGTTTTTCTTATGAAAAGTAGAATTAATAGGTGCAAAATAGCAAATTGTTATATACATCTTCTTAACATTGGTGTCTGAAATTTCTATCCAAATGTATTGATTGAGAGGGTCAATCTTATGAAGTTGAATGTGAGGAGAAATGTTCTTTCTAATATAACAAGCTATGCCTCCTATCCCTCTACGGTGGGATTTTTTGTTCCAAGCCGACCACAAGACAAATCTTTCTATGTTAGGGACCTTAGACTCCCCATACTCCCAAGTTTCAACTAGACAAATAATATCAATATCACTCGGGATCCAACTTATCATAGGACCTTTGCGCCATGGAAAGCAACAATAGTTCCAAAAAAGGATCTTGAGTGTCCCAAATTCCTATTTATTATAATCCTTCCGGTCTCTATCCCTAACAATAGCTTTTTGATTTCTAATTATTGCCCATTTTCCTTCTTTCCTAGCTTCTTTTACCTTTTGAACTTCCTTCCTTAATTCAGTTTGGTCTTCGGGAATGAGGTATTCATTTATAAATATTCCTGACCCTTTTAAGCTCGAAGATTTACTAAGTATGCTATATTTATGATTATTACAACTTACTTTGACATGGATCAACCTATCTTTGTGATCAATTATTTTTCCTAGCCTCTTTGCTTCTATGAGGTAAGTTGTACCAAATTGTGATTTATTATTTAATTCTTCTTTTACTATTGCTAGTGTATCCTCCTCTTCTTGTTCTTTTATACCAACAATTATGAGGTTCAAGGCTCTTTTGTTACGCTCATGGTCCAATTCGATTAGCTTATTCATTTCCTCTTTGATGGGTTTGATATCCAATTTGTTTTCCATATTACCGAGGGCCAAATTGTTGGTTAGTTTTTCTTCTAGCTCTTTAATCCTATATCTCAAGTTGTGATTTTCTTCAACCTCTCCTTCTTGGGTTGATTGTTTATGTTTTTCCATTTCTTGAATCCTATCCTTCATTGTCTGCAATTCACTCTTGAACCCTAAGAACCTATACTCTATTTGAGTTTGAATGGTATCTTTGAAGAGTCTAATTTTTTTATCAATCATTGCCTCTAGCTTTATTTGGAGTTGTACGTCTCTTTCTTCACTCCTTTTTTCTAATGATTCTAACTCTATTTGGCCTTTGGAATCTCTCTCTTCTCTCATATTTTCTACTAATTCTATATAATTGTAAAGGATCTCTAGGGTGATTTTGGGGGGCCTCCCCCTGTTAGGATGAGTTTTTGGAATAGGTGGCGGAGTGCTCATATTGAAAAGAAGAGAAAAAAAATGTAACAATTATTATTTTGGATTAACTTTAAAAGTGGAAAATATATATTTATTAATTGATAATAATGATATTAATTATTATCTCTCAAATCAACTTTTACTTATGAAACTAAAAATAAAAAATAAAAAATAAATAAAATATATTTAAATCTCTTTAATTTTCACAGGTTAATAGATTATAAATATATTTTAAATTAAAATTGAATCAAAGTAAAAAGTGACTCACCTCATTTCACTTGTCCAATTGCTCAACAGGTTGAAGAAGCTAAAAATAATTTCTGAAAACTGCAGAGAAGTTCCCTCAGCGAGAAATCGAGAGAAACTACAGAGATTATTCTGGTAAAAAAAATTAAAAACCAAAGAGAAGTATTATTCTCCTTCAAAACCACATATATATAATGTTAGAAATAAAATATCTCCTTCAAAACTGTAGAGAAGTATTATTCTCGTTCAAAACCGCGGAGATATAATTTCAAAACCGTAGAGAAGTATTATTCTCATTCAAAACCGCAGAGACAAGTATTATATTTTATAATAAAAGTTCTACTTATAATTGGAAAAAATGGTTGCAAACTGTTGGAAACTTAATCTGTTTAGGGTTACGATATTCTTCATTTGACGGAAAATGAATAGTCAAGTAATAGGAAACGTTATTAGAAGTCCAAGAGACCTTGGAAGATGAAACCAAAGGTCACATCGATGTATTTATATCTATATCACATTGATGAATAAATGCACTTCACGTTTATCATCTTTCGTATGTATAACAGTGGTATCAAAGCTGCCTCATTTTGTAGCCTTGAATTGAGCTATGGTAGTCTTCCATAGCTGAGTTGTGCAAAAAACACCCTCTGTCTGCTTGTCAATCTACACCCATCTGCATTAATATGTTCCTTTGTGTGATGAAGATTCATTCTGCCAATGTAGAAACTCCTCAGAAACCCTAATCTGCATTATTAGTCCCTTGAAGACCATTGGCATTTTTTGTCAGTTCGTTGGGCGTTATTGAGCATTTTTTTCATTCCAACTAAGATTATGGGAACCATGCCCTAGACGTTAACTGCTCTTTTGCAAGAGACTATCATCGGCATTCAATCCTTCTCTCATGCTTGAATTCAAGGCAACGCCTGACACCTCATTTTCATTCAAGGGGAGTTCATTAAGAGGTTGAATGAACCATGTACATAAAGAACATCATATTAGACCAACAATTGCAACAGTTAGGTACCCGTGCATTTCGGTGGATGGTTGTTCCTTTATATGGACTTCAACAATTTGGTGATGACTACATGGTGGAGGTATGAGATGCAAGTGTCAAGATGAACCAAATATAGACTTCATTGATCAAGAGGTTCTTCAATTCATAGTGGATCATATGTTGCAGAGGACTAGATGATTATGAAAACCTGACCTAATAAAGATTAAGACAAGTAGTCATTATGGGAAAATGTTAGAATTATTAACTCCTACTTGTCTTATGTTGATAATATTTGTGGTTTTTATGATTAATGGTCATTATTGGGTAGAGTTCGTCTGTCTCAACTAGTTATTAGTGTTACCGAGACACTGTCTATCGCTGAGCACAATTTTTGGTATATGGAAATAATGCCTACTCTCTCGTTTCCTTACACAATTCACTTTATCAATCACAGTGGCTTAAGATTTTCTTTACCCCGATCTTTAATAATAGCATGGACTCAACTATGGCATTAAATCCAACTTTGAATAGGTATAACCATGAGCTTAAATTATACAACTAAGCATTCATCTAACCACAATGGCACAACTATTTTCTTGAAATTCTCATGCAATTGTGCTTAGAACACAAAATTGAATTGCAATCAGTACTCAAAATTGGAATTAGTACTTAAAATAGTAGCTTGTTTAGTTGCAGTCCTAGCATTAAAGTTTCCTAGCAGGAGGATATTACCTTCATTTTTCAAACTATAAATATCTTGTTCTAAATTATTATAGGGACAATAGTTATTGATATGTTTTTTTTATTATAAAAAGTAGAATTAATAGGTGCAAAATAACAAATTGTTATATACATCTTCTTAGCATTGGTGTATGAAATTTCTATCCAAATGTATTGATTGAGAGGGTCAATCTTATGAAATTGAATGTGAGGAGAAATGTTCTTTCTAATATAACAAGCTATGCCTCCTATCCCTCTACGGTGGTATTTTTTGTTCCATGCCGACCACAAGACAAATCTTTCTATGTTAGGGACCTTAGACTCCTCATGCTCCCAAGTTTCAACAAGACAAATAATATCAATATCACTCGGGATCCAACTTATCATAGGAACTTTGCGCCATGGAAAGCCACAACAGTTCCAAAAAAGGATCCCGAGTGTCTCAAATTCCTATTTATTATTATCCTTCTGGTCTCTATCCCTAATAATAGCTTTTTAATTTCTAATTATTTCCCATTTTCCTTCTTTCCTGGCTTCTTTTACCTTTTGAACTTCCTTCCTTAATTTAGCTTGGTCTTCGAGAATGAGATCTTCATTTATAAATATTCCTGACCCTTTTAAGCTCGAAGATTTACTAAGTATGCTATATTTATGGTCATTACAACTTACTTTGACATGGATCCGAACCTATCTTTGTGATCAATTATTTTTCCTAGCCTCTTTGCTTCTATGAGGTAAGTTGTATCAATTTGTGATTTATTATTTAATTCTTCTTTTACTATTGCTAGTGTATCCTCCTCTTCTTGTTCTTTTATACAAAAAATTATGAGGTCCAAGGCTCTTTTGTTACGCTCATGGTCCAGTTCGATTAGCTTATTCATTTCCTCTTTGATGGGTTTGATATCCAATTTTTTTCCCATATTACTGAGGGTCAAATTGTTGGTTAGTTTTTCTTCTAGCTCTTTAATCCTATCTCTCGAGTTGTGATTTTCTTCATCCTCTCCTTCTTGGGTTGATTGTTTATGTTTTTCCATTTCTTGAATCTTATCCTTCATTGTCTGCAATTCACTCTTGAACCCTAAGAATCTTTCCTCTATTTGAGTTTGAATGGTATCTTTGAAGAGTCTAATTTTTTTTATCAATCATTGCCTTTAGCTCTATTTGGAGTTTTACGTCTCTTTCTTCACTCCTTTTTTCTAATGATTCTAACTCTATTTGGCTTTTGGCATCTCTCTCTTCTCTCATTTTTTCTACTAATTCTATATAATCGTAAAGGATCTCCAGGGTGATTTTGGGGGGCCTCCCCTATTAGGCTGAGTTTTTGGAATAGGTGGTGGAGTGCTCATATTGAAAACAAGAGAAAAAATGTAACAATTATTATTTTGGATTGACTTTAAAAATGGAAAACAATTTTTTTTAATTGATAATAATGATATTAATTATTATCTCTCAAATCAAATTTTACTTATGAAATTTAAAAAAATAAATAAAATATATTTAAATCTCTTTAATTTTCACAGGTTAATAGATTATAAATATATTTTAAATTAAAATTGAATCAAAGTAAAAAGTGTCTCACCTCATTTCACGTTTATCCTATTTCATATGTCTAACATTGGTATCAACGCCGCCTCATTTCGTAGCCCTGAATTGATATATGGTAGTTTTCCATAGTTGAGTTGTGCAAAAAACACCCTATGTCTGCTTGTCAATATGCACCCATCTGCATTAATATGTGCCTTTGTGCAATGAAGATTCATTCTGCCAATGTAGAAATGCCTCAGAAACCCTAATCTGCATTATTAGTCCCTTGAAGACCATTAGCATTTTTGTCAGTCCATTGGGCATTATTGAGGATTTTGGTCATTCGAACTAAGATTATGGGAACCCTGCCCTAACCGTCAACTGCTCTTTTGCAGGAGACTATTGTCAGCATTCAATCCATCTCTCAGGATTGAATTCAAGGCAACGCTTGACACCTCATTTGCATTCAAGGGGAGTTCATTAAGAGGTTGAATGAACCATGTACATAAAGAACATCATATTAGACCAACAATTGCAACAGTTAGGTACCCACACAATTTCAGTGGATGGTTGTTCCTTTATATGGACTTTGACAATTTGGTGATGACTACACGGTGGAGGTATGAGATGCAAGTGTCAAGATGAACTAAATATAGACTTCATTGATCAAGAGGTTCTTCAATTCATAGTGGAGCATATGTTCCAGAGGACTAGATGATTATGAAGACCTGGCCTAATAAAGATTGAGATAAGTAGACATTATGGGAAATGGTTGGAATTATTAACTCCTACTTGTCTTATATTGATAATATTTGTGGTTTTTATGATTAATGGTCATTATTGGGTAGAGTTCGTCTGTCTCAACTAGTTATTAGTGTTACCGAGACATTGTCTATCGCTGAGCACAATTTTTAGTATATGGAAATAATGTCTACTTTCTCGTTTCCTTACACAATTCACTTTATCAATCACAGTGGCTTAAGATTTGCTTTACCCCAATCTTTAATAATAACATGGACTCAACTATAGCATTAAATCCAACTTTGAACAAGTATAATGATGAGCTTAAATTATACAACCAAGCATTCATCTAACCACAAGGAGACAAATATTTACTTTAAATTCTCATGCATTTGTGCTTAGAACATAGAATTGAAGGAAAGAACTATAGTGTTCTTTCATAAACCACTTACTAAGAGAATACTTGAAAGCATAGTTTAACAAGTATGATGAACTAAATATTTTATATGAATAGGTCAGAAACAATGACTTACCAACCTTCATGCGCATAAGTTGGGCTTTGATGTAGACAGTAGAGATCCATCTTAACCCTTTATCGCATGAGCACTAGGAGGGATAAAAAACAAATGTAAACACAGATATATTGATGCTTAAAAGATGGGATTAAACTAGAAATATATTGTTGTTTTATTTTATTATTATATATTTTTATCATCATTATAGTTTGATTTGTTTTATTATTATAGTGAAAAGTTGTTATTTTTTCATTTCCGAGGATTTTATTTTTTTTCAATTTAGTTTATTAACATTATAGAGGACACGTATACCTGAGTTGTAGATGGACCTGGCTACTCTTTGTACAACCAAAGAAGTGCTCTCTCATGCACTCCTAACTTCAAGAAGACTTTAAAACATATTTTGAATTAACCGTGATGTATATGCAAATTAACCATGATGAATTTGCAAGATACCTGTTAGCAAGAAGACTTTAAAACATATTTTGAATAACCATGATGAATTTGTGAAATATCTGCCAGAAAAAATTGATAACATAATTTAATAATTCTCGGTTTTGAATAACCATGATGAATTTGTGAAAGACCCGCTAGAAAAAATTGATAACATAATTTAAAATTTCTTGGTGGATACAAATTGTGCATGCCCTCCATATAGGAGAAGAGCTAAAACTTTTCATTTGCCACCAAGTCAACTAGTTCTTTTTTGGAAAATAAGCAAACCATGTCTATTGATTGGCTACAACTAAATATAATTACATTCTCTGACCAATCCTATACACTGCAGAAAGTTCCCAGAATGTGGAAACATTTTCAGCAAAATGTAGTGGTTCCACTAAAATACTAAAAGCTCTCTCATGATCTTGATCCCAGCCTGTTTCCAATGAGTATGGCTCAAACCTGTTTTGACTGATCTTTAGAAGAAATAATTCTTGAAAGTATAACATTTTATTAGAAATTGTTGATGCATTATTGAAGGACTATAAAGAGGAATCTTAATTTGAATCTCAAATTTTTCCAATGCAATACATAAATTTAATGAGGCTTGCTACATAAGCAAAGAAAACATTTGAATTATTTTCTGCATATTTCAATTTTGTAATTTTGTTAGCTTACTTGTGGCAAAGTCCTTCACAAAATTGGGTCAATCATGGGTGGTTGAGAGGAATTGTAATCCTCTTCACCTAGGTTCAAATCCATCTTGTAACTTGTTTGTTTTTCAATAATGCTGCAACTTCAACATTGACACTGCTGATTGAAAAAATAATGACTTACTTTAAATCAGTTACTGCACTTTTCACAACCTCTTCCAAAGATGGAGATGGAGAAAATATCACAATGATGCTAGGAAATATTATTGCGATACAAATTCCTCTAACATATCAAAGGATAGGACCCACTGGGAATTCTAGTCACCATATCAAACTCAACTACACGTAGGACAAACCCAGAGCCACATTGACGCTGACATTGACCAGTATGAAGTTGTCACATGTCCGTGGGACCATAATGACATTATCCTGATGTCACCTAAAGCTTTAATCTTTTTGGATTTGATTAAAAACTTCATCTAAATCAAAAGGTCTATATGTGGCAGTCTAAAAGGAAAACAAAATTACAATATTTCAAGACAATCTTCAAGGATCTCATTGTTCTTCAGTTACCTCCCTATTGGAAGGAGATAGGGATTTTCTTTCGCACCAGAGGTATTCAAAGTTCTTAGAGCACAAAAGGAATGGTGATAAACTATTTGACAAGTTTTCTGGAGTCTTTCTAGGACATGATATCATGGAGATGCTCGTGGGGGACTTCGAGATTTTACATCAATGGAAAGGGGTTTTCAAGGATTTTCCTCAACCATCATATGAGAGATACACCAACTAGGATGAGATGGTTAGAAATGTGAAAAAGACCGATTATCCCATAGGAAATCCATGGCATTATATGTGTCAATTTCTCAAACTTTCTCCAGGGAGACAAGGGAAAGTGAGCGGTGCTAGGTAGGCCCAGTAAGAGTTAGTTCTTGAAGGAATATTTTGTGTCAAAATTTTTCCACTTGTAAACATTTTGTAAGTAGCAAGAATAGCGGTCTTATGAAAATATAGACACGGTAAGCGGTTTCAAGAAGAATTTTTGTACAAGAGCGTGAGGATAAAATGAAGAGAATGTTCATTTTGTAGAGGTCAACACTTTGGGGAATTTAAGAGTTTCTTATAACTATAGTTGTTTTCTCACCATCATCAAGCATAGACAAATAATTAGGGCCACAGGTTTCATGAGATTCATCCCCTACGTTATGTTTCAGTCTGTAATTCTTTTTTTGGTGCATGTGCTCTTGTAAAATCCACCCCTCTCATTTTGGCTTCTTGTACCAAATTCCCATTAATAAAATCTCAAGCAACAAGTTATATGGCATGTCCAATGTAACTGTGTTATATTCTTATGATACTAAAGTGATTTCCTCTTAACAAATGATCACTTGTCATTTCTTTGTATGTTTAATGATGTGTAGAGGGTACCTCCATGGATTTAAATATTTGAAGCATGTTTTAACTATCTGTTATATTTGTTAGAATTGTTGAATTATTAAGTGCTCAACACGTTATTCTTTTCCATAAGTTATGAAATTCATTATTTGTAGTGTCTCATACGTTTATATTGTATTTCCTCTAATTCACCATTTCACTCATCTTTTAAACCCGGACGACTGAAACACTCATGGATATATACCTCTTGGAGCTTAAGGTTTTAAATATCTGGACTAAGACTATTTGAGGGCCGAGAGTTCTATAAGTAAGAGAGAGAGAGAGAGAAAAAAAATTACCCATTTTTGCATAATTTTCTTTGAGTGCAATTATGGATTTAAGATTCATTGTGAGTCTTATCCCCTAGGGTTCCTCAACATTGTTCCATTTATAGCCTGGAACATTTCAAAGGATAATAGATGATAGAAAGAGAACCAATGGTGGAACTTTCTTTCTAGGCAATATCTTGGTGTCTTGGTTCAACAAGAAACGATCATCAATCTCTCTATCTATAGCAGAATCATAATACATTGTAGCAACAACTCACTGTACACAAGTTCTCTGGATGAAACAAACATTAAAGGACATTCATGTAGAATATGATCATCCCATATAAATTCTACATGACAATATTAGTGCAATACACATTTCTAAGAATCTAGTCATGCTTTCAAAGACAAAACACATTCCAATCAAATATCATTTCTTGAGAGAGAAAGTCACAAAACAGAGTGTCAAGATGGAATATATTGGCACAAAGGAACAGGTTGTTGATATATTTACAAAACATCTTCCTCGAGAAGTCTTCGAGTATCTTAGATATAAATTGGAGGTGGTACCTATGCCATCCAATCACTGAAGTGCTACAAGATGAGCACAAGCTCAGGAAGAGAGAAGGGAATAAACTCAGGGAATAGCAGAAAGACACAAAGATTGTTGGTTGCAGAGAAGAAAATTAAGAGTATTGTTTAAGGGGGAGAAAATCCCTTTGCCATTGATGTCAAAGGGGGAGAGCACAAAGAAAGGAGGATATCTACAACAAGAAAGACTAAAGAAGTATCAAAATAACTAAGTATTATTATTTGTAGAAAGAAATATTAAAGGAGTATCAAAATAACTAAGTGTTGTTACCATCAATGACATATCAAAGTGTTTTCGTCAATGACCAAGGGGGATATTGTTGGAAACATTATTTTCATTGATGTCAAAGGAGACAGATTGTTGGAAACAATGATGCACAGTGTTGTTGTCTTGCACAATGTTGTTATCATTAATGTCAAAGGAGACATATTGTTAGAAACAATGTTGCAAAGTGTTATCATAGATGTCAAAGACAGGGGAAAATGCTCAAGCCAAAGAGAAAATCGAGGAAGAACCTAAACTATATAACTAGGGAAAGAAAGACAACCCTGCAATTGGAGGAATCAAACTAGCCATACCAGTCAAACAGAGGAATTGTAAGGAAGCATTGAAATAGAGATTTTCCAAGTTGTAGAGATTAGATGAGCGATCACAAGTGGAACCTGGAAGAGATGTTTCCCAAATGGACGACGAGATCAAGGATACAAAAAAACTAGCAACAAGAATCCAAGGGCGCAAAGGAAGCTCAGTGGTATGGTGTGAAGGTTTTGGGCCCGGGCAACCAAATCGAGGCAAAAGCCATTATCCCACATTTACAAGGAAAGTCGATTTTGAAGGATTTATAATGCAAAAGAACGATTATGTAGTTTGAATGAAAATAGGAAAATCACAAAACCATTTGCAAAGGGTTAACTTTTAGTAAGATAAATCCTAACCACCAATCTCTAGAGCTCAATGGCTAAGATCAAGGATTGGGACCTAGTGTATATCGGATATCAAATATCGTGAGAAAATTACAACCTATTGCAATAGTTTCTGGGGGCCTGATACCCGATGGGCGAGCTCCGATACCACATCAACAACCACACAAAGGCCATGTCATTTTCCAAGCCAATACCATGACTACAGTCAAGACAATATGATGTACCACGTGAAAGCCACCTAAGCAGTCACGTCAGCACAATGGCCTGGAAAATATATTGCATATCGAGAGACCGGAAGAACAAAGTGAGTGCATTGCACCAAAGTTTCAGGGCCCAATATCTAGTGGATCGATACCCCAATGGGCCAACCACAATGCCACATCAGCACCACGTGCCATGCTAAGTCTTTTCCATGTCAGTGAGTAGACACAGAGGGAGGCCACATCATCTTCCATGTCAAGCAACCACGTCAACACATCGCACAACATATCAGATATTGATAAAATAGAGGAGTCGTGTATGTTTGAAGTTCTGAGGGCCTGATAGGTCAATGGGATGGTAGTTGAGGCCATCCCATATGCCACATCAGATACATGTGGAAGCCACGACATATGCCACTCAAGCAGTTGACATAGTACGAGATCCACCTCATCCACCAAGTCACATCACTATACCGAATATCAAAATATTGAAGGTGTGCGCAGTGTTGAAGTTCTGGGGGCTTGATACCTGGTGGACTAGCCATGATGCCATGTCAATGCCATGACATATGCCATGTTAGAACCATGTAAGCAGCCAGGATAGTGTCACGTGTCAAGTGTGAAATCAACATAAGTGATAGAGAAGATCTGAAGGAAGTAATGACATCACATCCATGTCAATGACATGTCATCCAGCGCACATGCAAGGGGCTCATGTGGAAGCCACACAACAATATCGCATATCAAATACCAGAAAGTTGTAGAAGCAGTGTAGTGTTAAAGTGTCGAGAGCCAGTAGCCTACGACCATGGTAAGCACCACGTGTTGCGTTGTAATTGGGCCACGTGTTATAAAAAGGATAGACCATGTAAATATTGTATATCGAATACCGAAAGTTTTTTTGTGTTGTGAAGTGTTAAAGCCCCGGGGGACCGATATCCTGGGGGCCCGAGGGCGATAGTCCCGATAGACTCGATATACGCAGAACATATCGACAACTAATATTAATCCAAGGATTGATCGGACAGTTGTTGTGCATCGAGGTCGTATTTCATATTCTTATGGGCTAAAAACAAATCCATGGTCAAGATTAAATCGAGATCTGGATCAAATGGTTGCTGAGGGTGTATAGTTGAAGTGTTGGAGGGTTGGGGACCTGATAGCCTGGTACCCCAAAGGTCTCGATATCTGGGGGAATGAGATCGTAGATCAATGGTCCACATTTAGTCTTGGTTTGATCCAATGGTTGCTAAGCCACAAGGACATGCTACATGTTTTGGTGGACAAAGAGCGAATTAATGATCAATATCTAACCATGTGATGATTAGACGACTGAGAATGGATTGGGATTTTAGCGTAGAGGTAAGGCATGAGATTGCAATGTTAAAGACCCGGGGGTTTGGTGTCCTAGTTGCCCGATAAGCCTGATCAACGAACAAGATAAAAAAAGGGGCAATCGAATGGTTGTTGTGTGTTATGGTCACATTATGTGTTTTGGTGGCCAACAATAACAGATCAACAGTGGACATTTAATTTAGAGAAACATTTAATTCAGATCAACAGTAGACAAAGTGTTGAATTTCTGAAGCCTCCTGAAGGATTAGTTGAGCGCAATGAGTGTGCAAAGGTGTGAATTTATTCCAAGTTCAAAATCTCAAGAGGAAGAGCACAGAGTGTGCCAGGAGGGCACTGGAAATATCCAGAGGAAGCAGAAGGTCTGAGACCCTTAGGAGACTGAGCAAGTTAAAAGGTTAGGAGGAGTAGTGATATTTTGCATGCAGAGTGCAAGTGTGTGCTAGGGCGAGGTCAAATTTCATTAGCGGACGGTCAGGAGGAGAAGCACAAGTCGAGACCCATCCATCGGGTTCGCAGGAGAAGGTTCAAAGGCTGAAACCTTTGAATACTTACAAATTCTTCCAATTCGGGAGAAAGCCAAAACTCAGGAGGAGGAGTGACAACAACCATTGGATCAACTGCAAGGGAGAGATCTGGACCATTAGATCCTATGTCCAGAAATCAAGAGGAGTGCACCGAGGAGGAGGATAGATCCCAGCCATTAGATCTAAGCGAAATGGACCAACAGTCATTGGATCCAGGTAAAGTGTACCAGACTTAAACCCTTTGTAAGTGCACAAGAGTAAGGACTCACCGAAGTTCTGAAGTGGACAGGGATCGTCCATTGTCAAGAGAGATAGGTGGAGGAAGATTTGGAACTCCAGAGGAATTATACTCTAGGATATTTCAGACGAGGTGGTTGAAGAATGGTTGAAGTACCGAAGTAAATCTGGATAGTTGGATCCGGAAGGGACACATGGTGTCATATTGTGAACTTCTGAGGTTTGTATGTCCAGAGGATTCACGTGGTAGTGTTTCGAAATTTGTCGAAGCGTCGGAGCTCGAAGTTTTCATGGGATGTTGATATGTGCAAGGAGTAGGGATCGTCGATCCCTCTCACATCAGTTCAAAACTTCACTAGTTCGGGGTTCAAAGGAATTGGCAACAGGTGAAGTGAAAACACCCGGAGCCTGGAGCTCCGAAGCTCCCTTTGAGTAGGCACATGTTCATAGTCCACTATCACATGCAATTTCCACCAGAGGAAAAAGGGGCTAAAGCATGAAATTTGAAATTGGAGACACGAGAAGCTAGGAAAAGCACCCGAGAGGTCTAGGGGAAGGTCAAACCTGAACCAGAGGTAGTGAGAAGGCCCAAAATCATCGGGTACACGCAAAGGTTTCCCACAGTTTGGCCTGGGGTCTCTTGGAAGACTCTGTGAGTGTTCAAAGGTCCTCGTTCACTATTTCTAGCACGGGGAATAAATTTGAGGCCTATGGACAAGGTTTTGTGGGTCTAGCAGAGGCCCGAAGAGCCAATTTTGCTTAGTGTTTTGAACGATCCTAGACCAAGAAGTCACGCAGAACCTTGAGGAGAGGAGGGAGGGGCTGCATCAAGTGGTATCTGAGCCACAGATTTAATTTCTGTAGGCAAAGGAGACAAAGGAGATAGTCTGGTACCATCAAGTGGCACCAGAAGCTAAAGTTCATCTATAAACAATAGGTGAAGGAGGAGACAGGGTGTTGATGCTCTGTGAAGTGATTGTTTTCAAGTGTGCAACATTCAATAGACAACCAAGTGGGTTGTAGGAGAAGTTGGAGAAGCTCTCAATTGTAGGGTAATCTACAGACTTTCCAGGAGGGCAGGTAGAAGAGGTGAAAATGGATACTGAAGGCCATAGGAGGGGTCGAGAAGGAGACCACCAGCGGAAAAGTAAAGCAAAGATGGATAAAGAGCTCAAGGAAATAAAAAAGGAGTTCGACAGGCTAACGCTGAAGATGCAACAAGAATCCCAGGTGCATTGGAGGTATGAATGGCCAATGAAGTAGAAAACTAAGTGACATGTGCAGAAGTTGTTGTCCAGAAGGAAACAACAAGTGTTGAGGGGGTGGCTGAGGAAAGTTGAAACCCTCAGTGACACAGAGAATCTAGTTTGTGTTTGTGAGCCAGAATTTGGAGAAAACCTCGGTGATGAGGAGGAGAAGAGATCAGTCGATCTCATAAACTGCCAGGAGGGAAAAGATGAATTTTCAAATTGCCAGGTAGGCAATGAGATGATATCAATGGAGGATATCATGAACTGCCAGGAGGGCAGTGATGAAAATTCAAATTTCCAAGTGGGGAATGAAATGAGGTCATCTGAAGATCTCATAGATTGCCAGGAGGGAAGAATTGAAATCCCAAGTTGTCAGGTGGGCAAGGAAGAAAACAAGAGACTGTCTAAAAGTCTCAGGAACTCAACTAGGATTTAATATCAGGAAGGAGTGTTGATGAAGGAGGATCATAGGAGCGTTCTGATCATTAGGGGAATTCAGATATTCCTGCCAATTATCCCAGAAGAGGCCAGTGCACAAATTTCATGTGCAGCAGAAGGACAACTAGATGTGACTGTCATGGAGGAGAAGGAGCAGGCATTGATGTCTACCCCAAAAGAAAAAGAGGAGCATATGGTTAAGATTCTCACTCAGTGGGAGAAAGAGTTGGATATGATGGAGGATTCGATGAACAATACAGAACTAGAAGGAGGTTTCCCAGAGACAATCATGCAAAGAGAAGGAGTATGCTAGTAGGAGGAGCAATTGGAAGAAGCTGGGAATGTACCAGCAGAAGAAATGATAGAAGCTAATCTGTCAGAGGAGGTAGTTGAGCAGCATCTCAGTGATGAGCATGTAGAATTGGATTTTGCAGTAGAGTGGCAAGATAGTGCCACAGGAGATGGAGGAAGTATGGGAGATCAAGTTGATCTAACCATTGATAAGGAGGAAGTGCAACAGGGTAGTCTGCATGAAAGGAGAAGCCAACCGGTAGAGAAGCTGGAAGAGGTGATAGAGGAGATAAGGAGATTGATGTTGAGATCAACACAAGAAGCTGTTAGCAAGAGAAGGATGAATAGAGGAGAACCTACAACAATAGCAGGGAAGCAACAACAACAACAACAAAGTAGAGGAGTAGGTGGACAACTCCAAGGTAGAGTTTGGAATCCATGGGGATTTCAACAATGGAGCAGAGGAGCTCATGATTTTCCCAACAATGGAGTATGATGTAGGAACATCCTTTCCACCTTAGCAATGCGCCAACATTCCATCACATCAAAGCACATTCAAGAAGGGGAGAGGAGCCAACCCTCTCATTTTCCCCTTGAATTTAAAAATTCAATGTAATTAAATGCAATTAAATGTTGTAAGGATGTAAGATCCAAGTTGATGCATTTGTATATGCAGCAGATAGAGAGGCCTTTAATGTGTTCTGAGTTGGATAGATCTCGATCATCGCCTCAGATCTGAATTGTTAATGGTCATTCAATGTAATAAGCCTCAGTAGATAGGCATGAATGACCTTTTCATCTCTTGGAAACAAAGAGATGTTGGCAGCTTCCAAAACAAGAAACAATTCACTCTCCTTTGGAGACAAGTCCCCAAATTTGTCTGTTGGGAACTCTGGCTTGCTCGAAACCAGGCTATTTTTCGTGAGAAGCTTCCCCCCCCCGACTCATACTATCCAAAATATGTGGTTTAGTTTCTAAATTCTTCACATACAAAAAAATCAAGTTTGATATGGCAAGCACCCTAGAGCATAACAAAGAAGATTGGATCAAATATATTCCCCCATTCCCCAATCCCAAAATGAGAAATCAAGAGGCAAGCTTGGTAATTATGCCTCTGTGATAATGACTTCCCCCATTGGAAAAGACAACAATCCTATTCGATTCTTTTCTTTGACAGAGCTGCAGCAGGTAATCTAGGGGCGACAAGTGCTGGGGGAGTCATCTTCGACTCTGATGGACAAAATATTGTAGATTACTCTTGGAGACTTGGGAACACCACTAATAATAAAGTGGAAAGTCTTGTTGTCTACATGGGACTCCAAATTTCTCAATCAAGAAGCATCCATACCCTCATTGTTCTTGGAGACTCTGAAATAGTAATAAGGGATCTCATTTGTCATTCAACCTCTACCACCCAAATCTCTAGCGACCTTCACTCTCGAACTAAAACCATGAAGCAACAATTCACGAAGACCCACTTCTTCCATATCCTCCGCTCTCAGAATCAGGAAGTCGATCTCTTAGCTAAATCAACAAAGACTCTGGAACAGGGTCAACTCTTCATCAACCAAGTTGTTTCTCAAGCTTGGCTCCCATAACTCCCACAGTCTTAGACAATTCCCCTTCTCAACTTTGGACCTAACCTCTATGACTCTACCTCGGATCTATCCCCCTCCCTTTTTACCAAACTTCCCGACTACCCCCATCCTCACGACCACGTGCCCCCACACTTCTTCCCCGTTCCACCTCCTCCACTTTCCGCCCCTCTTCATAACTCCTCGATAGTTCTTTCGTACTCTATGATGTCCATCCCAGAGTCCATGGCGTCACTTCCCCTGCTCTTCTCTATGTGATATCTCATTGACTCGTGGGTAGTTCAAACCCCATGTCCCTTCAAGTGTGTGCAGATGCTCTCCCTCCCACAATTATAGTTAACTCTACACTCCCATTTAGGTATCATTCTGCATTTCTTCAGCGAAGTCCAAGACAGTTCATTTTTTTTCCCTCTCACCATCATGTGGTAGAGATCCATAGCCTCCTGTACTTTCCCATCCTGCGTCTCTGAGGAATTGAGGGAGAAATTCCACACTTGGCGTATGGATGTCAGGTGCACAGAAGAAAGAACGAACACTCGTCTCATGGATTTTCAAAGGGAAAACCAGGGGCTGGGAGATGAAATAGCCAATTTGCAAGGTCAATCACATCAACAAGAACTCAGGGATAATCAAGAGCTCACAAATTCTCTCCACGGGATCAATAGGAATACTATGCAAATCGGAGAAATGGCACAACAAATGGGAAACCCTTTAAACCATACCCAACATCTAGTGAACTCCAATGATTTAGCTGGCTCAAGGCTTCCCTCAACTTTCCACTCAGCAACAAGCAACGAGCACTCTCAGGTACCTCTTGCTTCACTTATGGCTCTAGCCTGGCCGAACCTAGGAGAAGGAATTCAACAACCAGAAGCTAATCTAGTAGCATATCCAACAAATTTCCAGGAGGACCCGACAACTTTTCATAATTTTTAGACAAGGTTTTTGATGAATTGTAAATTTTTGCTAATTTTGTTTACATATGTAGCCATTTTTACATGGAAAATTAGTAGTTCCTATTGGATTGGTTTCACCAGCGTAATTAGAATGCAATAGTCAGATAGTTTTATAGGAGAAGAATAGAGAATCCAATACTCTACTTTATGTAAACTTTGAAATCACAAATCTCTTTTTTAATATAAATTTCCAACCATTTCTGTTAAAAAAAAGATACCCCCAGGATATCTGACCAGGCTAGCAAATTCTTGGAGAAAAAGGGAACGATAGAATATATGGAAAATCACAGTGTTATCATGATCTTTTGTTCCAAAGAAAATCCTTCTTTTCTTCCATACCATCTATCTGATAAATTGTTTATTATGGATGTGGCAAGGAAATACAATTTCCGGCTACACTTTTTCCACGAAAAAAAGGAAAAAACAATTCATCCCCTTGCCATGGAAAATTGGAGATTTCATATTCATAAACATAAATAAAACTGATGAGTTTGTGAATAACTTCAACAATGTAAATTTAAAGTATGATGAAAAGATAAAGGGGTTTCACCCTAACAAAATCTTTGTGGAACATATGTTGTCAATAGGATTCAACAACTCGTTCATTCATACTACCTTGAATTAAGAAGAACATAACAACCAAGGCTCTCCTGTACACAATGTTGGTGACTTGGAAACAATACTCAGTACTAGCGAGTTTTATAAGCAAAAAGGAAAGGGCCCCAGTGAAAAGAGTGTCCAGTCTCCAGTTGTTACTCCCAAACCTACCACATCCTGGAGAAATGTGTTAGGATATTTAGACACTTAGGAGTTAGTTAAGATCTACTTGGTCTAATGTGTTGTTAGGTAAAAGTGTGTTTCTTTAGTATGCATTAGTATGCATTTTTAGTTAGGAAATCTAACGGTCATGATATGTTCATATTCTCCTCAATCTAAACGACCATTGATATGTGGCTTAACACCCGATTGGTCCATGATCTCTATTTAAAGAGCATGGAGGGTCATTTGCCGATGATCGATTGTGAGAAACTCTCTTGTAAAATCTCTCTGTAATCATTTTCTTTTGCATTAATAAACTGCTCCAAGTGGACGCATTGGCTGGGGCCATGGATGTTTCCCCGTAGGGGTTTTACCACGTCAAAACATCAGTGTGTTGATATTTGATCTGGTTGTGTGAGTGGTTACTGAAGGTGTCCATCCTTTGTTGGAATACCTGTGTTGTTGAACATGGTATCAAAGCTTGTTTGAATACTCGCTCCTATTGTAGATCAAGATCGTGAAGTCGAGTTGTCTCATCTCCATTTTATGCCATTTTTTTACATTTCTAGGCTGAGAGGACTGTTCCATTGTGTCCTTAGCGCTCATTTTAGTCAGTAACAATTTTTTTTCACTCGAAAAGGTTTCCGTTTACCCAAGATATGACCATTTCAGTCAGATCTGGAGGTATAAAGCCTGAATATGCCATTTTTAAATTTTTGCAAAGTATTATTTTGGTTTTATATTATTTGTTTCTAGGTTGCTACTCTTTTAGATCTGTGTATGCTCTTTTCCCCATGCCCTGTGTGATCTCGGAAAATCAGAAACATATAAGAAAGGTGCATTTTCTGGGTAAGCTAACCAAGATCTAACCCTTGTTGTTATTGAGAAGCGAAAAAAATTTCTTGTGTGAAAAGAGTTTTTTAGCACGCTCTACAAGGTCGTCAACAACAACAATAACACCCACAATCCTCTTGCTAAACAATACAATATGTTTTTCTAGACCATTTGGTTAAAAGTTTCATTCTAACACTTAGCCTCACACTCTTCCTGGTGGAAAGAGTGTCTTCAACTAACTCAGTAGACTTCTTGTTCTTAGCACTGGTAGGCTTCTTCAGTATAGTTGTGCTCTCCTTATCTACTGGTTTTTCATCTTCAATGGCAGCCTCAACCAACACCTGTAAATTCTTTTGGGTTACTTCATCTTGGAAATGCTTCAGTTATGCTTTTAGCTTCCTGTTCTGAGCCTGGAAACCCCTGTTCTGTCTGTAAATATTCTTCAGCTGTTTACGAAGAGGCAAATCCTTTCTCACTGTGAACCTTGCCAAGTCCAGGGTATGATTGTAGCCAGTCCTGAGCTCATTCATCTGAGCCAAGTGGACCATGTCTTCTACTTTGAGACGAGCTATTGCTCTCCTTGCATCCCTAGGTTGCTTGATAAGTCTTTTGTAGGTCTGGCTGCCAAGGGGGTTGGGGACATGTGCAGTCTCAACATGCTTCTTCTCGTCCTTTTCTTCCATCTGTACAGGAGTTTCCTTGCATATTTCATCAGTCTTCTCAAAACCTTTTCCTTTATGCTTCTTCTCTTGCACAAAAACCTTTTCTTTATTTTTCATAGGTTTTTTACAATCCTTCATAGGGATTTCATATTCCCTCTCCAAAGGTCTTTTGGTACCTTTACCCTTGATTTTCTGTACAGGGGTTTCTTGTAAAGGTTGTCCTTTGAAATGCCCCTTAGGAATTGATGACCTGGTGAAAGGTCTTTTACCTTTGATTTCAGCTGCTGGAGAAGGAGAGGGAAAGAGAAGCTTATTCCCTTTTTTTGATGTCACCTTGGTAGAAGATGGAACTTCTTCTAACCCTGGTGGAGGTGGTGGTGAGAAATCTCTATGTGGGGAAGGACAGACCTCCTCCTCAGCTTCTTTGACTTGCTTATTGATCTCTGAAACAGGGGCTTTTCCCTTTCTCTTCTTGTTGATCCCTATTTTAGTACTGGTAGGTGATGAAGAGCCTGCAATTTGTGAATGGGGGGTAGGTGTTGGTTCCAACTTAAAGTGAGAAGAGACCAAAAAATTCTCCCACGAGATCTCTTTCTTTCCTAACTCTTAAGAGACAAGCATCCTGATAAGTTCAGAGTGGAAAAGGCTGAAGTCCACATCCTTGGATTTGGCTTGCACCCTATCTGCCATTTTACCTATACTTCTCAGTAGGCAATATGGAATATTCATCTGAACCTTACCAGTAAAATGCAACAACAACCTTATGTGGTAATGGTACAGGGTGTTAAATCTCCCTTCAAAACTAAAATATCTCTGTATGATTTTCAACATTCTGTCAAACTGGTCAATTAACTGATTCCTTGACACATTCTTAGATAAATCATTGGCTTTCTATTCAGGCTTGAAAAGATCTTTAATGAAAGGTGAACTCAATACCATGGCCTTGAACCAATTTTCTCTTGAAATGGGAATCCCTGTTGCAGCTGAGATGGAGGCTTTAGTCACCTCAAATTCCAAATCTGCAACTCTGGTTTTCTTGCCATCAAAATTTAGTGCAAATTGTTTTGCTGCTTCTGAGTGGCCTCTCTGCATGTTCTAGCAGAAAGAGAGGCATCTTGCTCTTTGAAAAATTTCCCTTGCCATGGGTTCTATGTCAAAAAGGCGCATGTCCACAGGTTTTGTTCGAACTATCTTTCCACCTTTGTGTGCTTTCTTTGACTGAGGGGTCTCCATGACTCAGAAAGAGGGTTCTTAAGAGGCTGTAAGGGATGCTATTGACCAGAAAATTTCAATTTAACTCTCAAAAGAACAAGGATGTCCCTCCAAATTAACAGTGCTTAGAAAATGAACTTGGTTATGAGAAATGGACTTTCAGGCTCATACAGGTTTTCAGAGTGTAGACTATGAGGAATTAATTCTGAAATGACTCTTCGTACATTATGAAAAGAAGAAAAGGATAATCAAAGAGGTTTGAGCAGTGCCTCTGTGTAGTGCAACACATACATAGAGGATGGGCTATTTCAGGCCTGTGACTTTCAAAGGCTATGACTAAACACAATAATCATACTATGTATATGAGCGAAGATGTTTACAATAATGCAAATATGGCTCCCATACTACCCTACAAGCTTAGAAAACCTAAACCCGAGCACAAATCTCCTATGAAAATTAATATGCGAAGGAGGTTGCACAGGGTACCTGTGAAGTCGACAATTGTTGATCTCCTCAGCGCGAACTTAGGATGAGATTGAGGAAACTTCAGCCTTGAAATCTCTCACAACAACGGATTTAGTGGGCATGCGATCATTTGATTTGAACTAGCAAACTTACACAGTGCATCACTGCTGAACTTTCAAATTTAGAAACCGTTACCAAGGATCATAAATGAAATATCTTTTGAAAACATTTCAATCGAATTTAGGCATTGAAAAGAAGGGTTAAAGTATCAGTCGTGGCAATCATGACTTGGAGTGTGTGCATGATAATCGTGACAGGCGCTACGGAAATGCTTGCTGAGTGGGCAACATTCTCTTAATAAAAATTGATTGGACAGGTGAGTGGGGATGATGAGGTATGCATGCGAGGTCATGAGTGATGAGAGAGGTGTGTCACATCAGCTTGGTCATGGGAGGTATCAACCTAGGAATGAATCACGAGAGGGGACATAAAGAATAGACCATGAGCTCATAAGGGTTTAAGGAACAAAAATTGAATTGTGGATCAATACATGAGCTATGACTCAAAGGTTTAGTCATCCTAAGGGGTCCTATCATAAATAACATTTAAAGGATGAGAAATTTATTTTAAAGAGAAAATAAGAATCTAAGGTTTTTTTTTTTTTTTTTAATTTTCTTTTTAAACAAAAACAAACTCAGAGACCCAAGGCGACTTAGTGTGATAACACAGTCTACCTATTGGTAGGACTCTGTGCTAATTTTCTTGTTTTAATTGAACAATTGAGTATCCTAAAGTTGGTTCTCCCATGCATTGCCATATCATCTTTGGTAGCACATTCATTTCGAACCCTAGGTCTAGTATAATGTGTCCCATATTGAAATCTCCAATGTTAGCATTTAGTCTAAATTCCCTACTTGTTCTTCTTCTTGTGTGTAGGTGATTGACGGTTTTTGGTTCTAGCTTTTCTTCTGTCTCACTGCTACATTTCTCTAGCATGTTTTGCAATATTTTCATAGATGAAGGATCACTTCATACTTTTACGCATGATTGCAAAAAGCCCTTGATTGTACTTACTTTTCCCTTGGGTTGCATTTCGTTGGTATGGTCCAGTGATGGAGGCATCTCAAATTTTGGGGCTTCCTTTCTTTGTTGTGCAATCGTTGCTATGTCCTCCTTCTGAAATTCTTGTCGGGCTTCTTTAAAGATCAACTTTTCCTTTTGCGTGTCGAACTACTTCTTTGGTTCAATGTGCTTCTTTACCCATTGGTTCTGCACTAGTTCCTGTTGAGCTGCGTCATTTCTGGTTTTCGTTCCTCCACGAGTGACTATATTGATGTTTCATCCATCCTCCCTTGCTTCGGTTGAAATCCACTGAGCATTCTGATTGTTTTGGTTCCTCTTTTCTTTAATTTTTACTAGTAGTGTTGGACATTCCTCTGTATCGTGGTCTGATGCGCAACAATACATACAAGTTGTTGATGGAAGTGGACACTCCCGTATATAATGTATTGGCTGCTGACAATTGTGACATGTGATTGGTCCTCTACCATGTCTGAAACCTCCTCTGGATCGTCCTCCTCCCTAGTAGCCTGCTCGATCAACTCTCGATGTGGTATTGTACTGAGGTTGTGGCGGGTTGTATTGTGACTGCGTGTTATTTTATGGTTGTTGCGCATGATTATACTGTGGTTGTGTAGTGTTGTATGGAGTTGGGGCTGGATTGAACTATGGCGCTGCTTGCCCAATCATCATTTCAGCGTGTACCCTATATGCATATGATGTTCTCTCTCGCATCAGCTCCATAGTTCTGCAATCTTTGTCATCGTGGCCCACTGACTTGAAAAAGGTGAAATATGAACTCTTTGGATTTATCTAGTATTTCTGCATCATTGTGCAGTGATAAGGGTCGTGACCGGGTTTCTTGCATATTTTTCACCATAATCCTCCCTGTGGTAATGGATTTGGCATACATGTTGCCATATACTGCAATAATTTTGGGCATTCGTTCTTGTGGTGTCTTTATGTCCTGCATGTGGTGCACCAAACGACTTCTCATTTGTCCTTGTTCTTATTCTAGTTTAGCTGAAATGTTAAATTCTTCAAATCCTCCTTTAGTTCTTAGATAGTTGGGTCCATCTGTTGGTACTAGTTCTCTTCCAGTTGCAAGGTTGCCTGTAGAGCCTCTACCTATGTCTGAAACTTCTGTTGTCATAAAGGATATTTTAAGCGTGGGAGTAGTGAATTGACAAACATGTTTCAATGTTGCATATCGTTCATAATGTATTTTAACTTTCCCTTCAGTCATTTGAATCTCTGATCAATCTCCCATATAGACTCTCCTGGTTTCTGTCTTATTTCGATCATCTCGTTCGTGTACTGATCCTCTGATCTCGGCTTCTGGAACTCATTTATCAATAATTTCTTAATGTCAGCCAATGTCCTTGTCATTCTCGGGGCACTGTTTGTGTCTAAACTCATGTACCAATCTAGTGCGAGGTCTCTTAGCATAATCGCTAGCTGTGCGAGTTTGGTATCTTCATCAGTGATTTGCTTTTCTTCCCAGATCTTTGCACAAATGAACAAATGCTTCTCAGGGTATTTTGTTGCTTCTCAAAATTCTGGTAATATGATAGTGGGATCATGTCCTACCATTCTGAATACTGAACTACTACCTCCTTCGCGCGGTGTAGATACTTGACTAGTGTTTCCTGAAATGGCTCCTCCAGTTGTTGCTCCTTGTTTATATGTACTTCTTGCTGTCGAACTTCCTCCAAACTTTGGTTATCTAAACGATGGTGTTCTCTTTGGTGTATTAGTCGCACATGGGTTTATGGGTTCCACACTGACATTAATATGGATAGGATGGATGCCTCTCGTCTTTCTCTCATATGTTACGTGCAGGATTTCCTCAATATGCTCCACATCCCAGGGATCCTCTACCTCTTCCTCATCTCTAGCCAAGCCCTCCCTCATGGCTACGACTCTCTTCTTAGTATTCACCTTATATTGGTAGGGTACTCCGCTACATGTCGTTCCTGATGACGCCAAGATCCACTTGTTCTGGTCGTCATCCATCATGATCGAGTCCAAGGGTTCCTCCTCCTTATTTCCTTTATCCTAACCTCCTTCCATTTATCCTCTCTCTGTCAGTGTTTCCACCCTTCCCCCATGCACGCGGGAAATTTTAGTTATCTGATTCCATTGTCATTACACCTTTGTTATATAATAGTATCTTAATAGAAGTATGCAGGGATCGAATGTACCTTCCTCAAGGTCCATGTAGAAATTTTTTCTATGCTGTGTTGTATGACTTCGCTGTGTCAACTACAAACTCTGTGATGAAGCCTGCCACAATACTGTCAAACCAAAAGTCTACTGCGCAGGTGAATTTGTTGTTCACCTACTGTAACTGCTCGATCTGCACTGGTGTCCAATCTAGCTGTCTAATCTGGTTCGTCGCATGGTTATCCTTCAACCTTAGTATCCACTCCTGTAGTAGATGCGGAAAATCACAGAAAAAGACTTCATGTAAATCAGTAAATACGTATTTATCCAGATATTTGTGCGGTGTGATTCTAGGGTTTCTATTGTCTTTCTGTGAGAACTCTAGCTCTTTGGTTCTCAACCAACCTTTGATTTCTTATTTCATGGGGTTCCACAGTTTCAACATTCCCTTCTAATGGCTCATTGCTGTCTTCTTTCCCTCGTTCTTTTTTCGCTCAATCTATCTCATCTACTCATTCCTCTCTCATTCCTATTCACACAACAACAGAACCATTTGTTGGTTTTAATTACTTATTCCTCTTTCTTGATCATCTGAGTTATTGACCCAGGGTTCATGTCTTTCAGGTTTCCAAAAAATCCTCTAAAACTATCGACCCTCCTGGTAAACCAGAAGGCAACACATTACATAGAATGCACTGCGCAGTCTCACCGAAATAGCTTTATATGGGTGGTTGTAAGACTCAGGTGTTTACAGCCTAGGATTGAGTATGAGATAGGGGTTTATTATTCAGATCCATGTACTATGAATTTTGATTTCAATCTACTATTATTCACGGGTGCACATTTATCTTTCACAGTTTATTTCCCGAACAACACAATCATATTCCATAACAATGTATTAAATCATTCATTAAGAATAACAATTAGCTGCTAAAAGAAAACAAAGATATACATGCATTCATCACATTACACAAATATCACCATGGTTCACTCCCTCCTGGGATACGTCCACAAATATTTGTCTCTTGGCTCTTTTATTATGGTAGTTCTGCATTTCCAGCGCTGTGCGCTTACAATTCTCCAGGATCCACAGCCTGTGATATAATCCTCAGATCTTCCTTCTCTCCTATGTTCTTATCTCAACAACTTAAAAAAATGGTTCATCACAGTAGTACATAATGCATCAACTCGTACATAACTATGATGGAATAATACAAGAAAACCTGAACTAATACCAAAAACTGAACCCATATGATACCTATGTATCTATATTTACATCTATCGGGCTCTTCATCCATTTATAATGTATTACAAAAAAACCCTAACCCTACCGACATTAGGTCTTCCTTCCATGCATGCGTGTTTTTCTTCTTCCAGCTGTCACTTTCCTTGTGCACGCTTTCTTGCATGCACACGTGTTGTGTTTCCCTCCAGCTGTTACTTCAGTTTCTACACGCTTTCTTTCCCACAATCCTCCTTCTTTCCACTTGGAATACCTATGTTGTCGAACACAATGCTTCAATGGCTCACCCAATTAGGAAGATGACCAACAATAGTTCAAGTGGCAGAGAAGAGAAGAATCCCCCCCCTAGAAAAAATGAAATCTCACATAAGCTCCCTCTGAGAAAAAAGAGGAAGAATGTAGTGCTAGAGGAAGAATACAATCTCATAGAAAATGACATCAATAACTTCTCTCTTGAAGACATGGAGATCAAGGAGGATATTGAGAAATTTTTTCCCACAATTGATCAGCCGGGAAATATGGCCCAACAAAATTCATCATTAGAGATCATTGCGAATGATACCTTCTATGAAGAAGAGTCATTTACTTTCCAAAGTGTTGTTTTTGACAAGGAATCTAAAAAATTGATTATAGAAAGAGGTGATCAGAAAAATAAGAAGGGAAAATATCGCTCAGAGGTTGACCTAAAAGATATGCGGTCATCCCAAATCTCTAAAATTCAGCAATTGGGGATGCTCTTGATTATTCTATTGGTGGTCTGGAAGTAGAAAACACTAAGTTAAAAGAAAGGATTAGAGAGTTGGAAGATGCCTTAATGTCTCTTCCAGTCCTTGCAAGTCCTTTGTCAATGGTCAAACTAGCCATACCCGCCAATAAATTGAAAGGATCTTCAAGCCTACTCACAACAGTCAAGAGTTATGTAGAAAAAAACATTAAGAAAATAATGTCACTAATAACATAGGCATGGGAGTTTCGAAAAATATTGTTTCTTTTGGCTTGAGGGCACATGCCTTCCATGAATATTTGCAAGATGATTTGAAGAACGAACAAGGTTTTTACATTGATGTTGTATTACCATTTGGAATCAAAGTCTCTAATATGACGGAACTGAGAAGACGAGAGGAGGATTTTCCTTCCCCAATTCGAATAAAACAGCTAAATGCTTGCTGGAAGGAAAATATTAAAAATTTAAATAACATTATTCAAGCATGCAGCGAAGCCATATTGAAAAGAGAAGAACTATTCAAGAGACTCTTGAAGATAGACCTAGCAGGAGGTACTAATGAGGTACAAGACCCTAAATTAATTCTCAACTCCATGTTCCTAAAAAAACAACAATTTGACGAACAAGTTGAGATATTTAAAGGGTTATCAGTTGAAAATTTTTATGGCATACTCGAATATAATGAAAATGAAATAGACAATTGGCTAGTGGATTATTCCGTGAAAAATCAAGACATTGAGGAAGCAATACATAGTATTTATCTTGACTTAAGAGACTTGGAAGGTGAGTTATTCAACATTGAAATCCGACTTGAAATAAACGTCGCACCAATGAAAATTTATATTGAAGATTGGTTCAAAAAGGCAATCGACAATTTAACCAAAGAAGGGAAAGAAACAGTTGAGACAGTTTCTATAATCATCGATGAAGATAATAAATGGACAACAACAAGAAATTGAAGACAAGAGAGACCATCATAGTAAGTTCATGTTGATCACATTTTGCTTTCTTTATCAATTTTTCATCCAGTTACTCCACTTCTTTAACTAGAAAGGTTTGACTAAAATTTGATAACTTCTCCCTCTCTTCTTTCGAGGTCTTGCTACTATGATATTGCCCACAATTATTCTTCTACAACTTACTTTTTGTGCATATTTTATTTATGGTCCGCAAAATCCCCAATCCCAGTCCTAAGGAAAAACACATTTAAATTTCAAGTCTTTGTAACAGACTATATATTTTTCAGAAATCCCTAGAGAACTATTTCAAGATCAATTTTGATTGTACTTTGTAACTCTGAGTTTTGAGTATAAAGTATTTGAGATTGATCTATCATTATCTTTATTTGAGATCCCCATGTTTTCACTCTATTAAAGTTCTCTTATGCATGCAGACCATCTTCTTTTATTTTATGTGATAAAAAATCTTTAGTTTAACTATGATGGATGTGAGGAAATTTTGTCTATCTTTTCTAAGTGTATGAGATGTGTGGTTCCTGGTCATTTCTCAGCAACTCTCTTTAAAAAGAAAAGAAAACATTTTCTTTCTTGTTATTGCAATCTTTATATTTCTTTGATTACCATGACGGACTTATGCAAATTCCTATATTCTAAAAATCTAGAGTCCCAATAAGGGGATTTGTATCCTCGTGAGGTTATCATTTCGGTCCTAACGAATTCAACCATCAACACTTCTCTAGGGGAGAGAAATCTAGGACACCTCCTTATGGAAATAGAGCCGCACCTAGAGCAATTGCAACATGTATTTCATTGGCAACGAGTGCAACATCCCACTCATCACCGATAATGCAGGTAGGTCCACGACCTTCTCCGGGAGCATCTAGTAGGGGCAGAGGCTCAAGGGGAAGGAAATCAGTTCAGAGGCCTTCACATGGTAGTGTGTAGGTTCCATCTCATGTTACTTGTTGGGGGTGTGGAGGACCCCATTACCACTGTGACTGTCCAGAGTCAGGATTAGGCTTTGTGCATAGATAAGGAAAGGCCCCGATGGGAAGAGAGAGTAATAGCCACCAGATTTATGTAGTAGTCAATAATCACCAAGAATAAAATCAATCCACAATAGTGGAGTCGTTAGGTACGCTAAATCATGTCAATGTTAAAATTTTATTTGATTCTGGTGCTATAGATAGTTTCATTTCACCGTGTACATTAGAAAAGTGTGCGTTGGCATCCTACAAGCATGACGACTTTAAACAAGTGGAGATGGCTTCGGGGGAAAAACAAGCAGTAGGACCTAACGTCGATAATTGTCTAGTAGACCTGGGATTGTGTACTACTAGGTTGAATATGTACGTCACTTCTCTAGGGATGTCTGACCTAATCATTGGAGTGGAATCGTTAGAAGCCCATTGAGCTATGGTAGATTGTTTCGTGAAGAGGGTGCTTTGTGTTGATGATGAAGGAAAGTCAATAGAGATCCATGGTATATGGAGGAAGGTGTCTCTACAATTTATCTCGATAATGAATTTTAAATGTTGGATAATGCAGGGTTGTTGATTATATGTAGTGGAAACAGTAAATGAAGGGAAATGCCCCTCTATGGATCAATAACCAATTTTGTCAGAATTTAAGGATGTTTTTCCGAAAGAGTTACCAGGTTGTCTCCTGAGAGGGCGCTTGATTTTACCATTGAGATGAAACCTGGTGCATAGCCAATTTCCAAGACTTTGTATAGGATGACAATGCCAGTCTCCACCTTTGTGAGTTGCAGATGCAATTGAAGGAACTACTTGACTTAGAGCTAATAAGGCCTAGTGTCTCACTTGGGGTGCACCAATAATTTTTGTCAAGAAGAAGGATGGTTCCTTACGACTGTGTATAGATTACATGGAATTCAACCATGATATAGTGAAAAACAGGTACCCAATTCCACGGATAGATGATCTCTTTGATCAGAATAAAGGAGCAATGATTTTCTCAAAAATTGATCTGTGATCAGTGTATCACTAGTTAAAGATTAAGGAAGGAGATATTCCTAAAAATGTCTTTCGAACTTGGTTATGGAATTACGAGTTCACTGTAGTGCCCTTTGGTTTGACCAATGCCCAAACAATATTCATGAACCTTATGAATGGTGTATTCCGAAAGTATTTAGACCGCTTTGGACAAGTCTTTCTGGATGATATCCTCATCTATTCCAAGAACGAAAGAGAACATGAGGAACACTTGCGAGTGGTGTTGCCATACCTTAGAGAGAACAAATTGTATGGAAAGTTGTCGAAGTGTTCTTTATTCCATAAAGAGATTCACTATTTAGGTCATATCATTTTCAGTGAAGGAATTTTTGTGAACCCAAAAAATGTGAAGGCCATTATGGAATGGCCAATGCCGAAAAATGCTCATGAGGTGAGAAGATTCATGGGGCTAGCTAGTTATTATCATAGGTTTGTGGAAGGGTTCTCTAAGATAGAGAAACCCATAAACCCCTTGTAGTGCAAGGGGGTCAGGTATGAATGGATAAATGAATGTGATATTGCATTCAATGAGCTTAAGAGTTTACTAACCAATGCGCCAATTATAAGAGTGTTGGATATGGAAAAAAAATTCATGGTCTACACAGATGCCTCAAAGTAAGGATTGGGGTCGTGCTAATGCAAGATGAAGGAGTGATAGCATATGCATCAAGAAAGTTGAAGCAACAAGAGGATATTTACTCTACTCATGATTTAGAGTTGTCAACTGTAATACTAGCTCTAAATATTTGGAGGCATTATCTAGTGGGGTGAAGCTTTGATCTCAAAAAAAATCATGAAAGATTAAAGCATCTCTTCACTCAAAGAGATCTCAATGCTAGGCAGAGGTCATGGAGTGAGTTTATGAGTGAGTACGATTTTGTAATTTCATACATCAAGGGAAAGGAGAATGTGGTCATGGATGCCCTAAGAAAGAGACCACGTGTCTTCTCCTTGATGATCTTAAAGGTTAATCTTAGTGAGTGAGTGTTGGGGAAACTCCTTGGAGATAGTTTGTGTTTAAAGGTTACTTCATCCCTCTAGAGTAAGAGGCAGTTAGAACCCATGTATGAAGGATATAGCCTTGAAGCCAATGGATTGTTAAGATATCAAGGAAGGATGTACATCCTCGAGGGTGGGGATATTCGAAGCATCATACTCAAGGAATCCCATAGAGAACTTTACTGTGTGCATCTGGGTGTGAAGAAAATGTACACAGACATGAAGAGTATTTTCTTCTGGTTAGACATGAAGCGTGATGTAGTCCATTTAATTTCCAAAAGCCTTGAGTGTTAGCAAGTGAAGGGTGATCATCACCACCTAACAGGTCTCCTACAATTGCATGATGTTCCTATGTCCAAGTGGGAAGTATTTTATATGGATTTCGTTGTGGGATTTCCACTCACATCATTGAGGCACAATGTTATTCTTGTTATAGTTGATAAATTGACCAATAGTGCTCATTTTATTCCAGTTAGAGACACTTGCAATGTCACTGATGCGACATATGTTTTTATAAGTGAAGTTATCCATCTGCATGGGTTACCCAAGAATTTCATTTCATATAGGGACTCTCGGTTTACCTCTAGGTTTTGGACAAGTTTGCAATTAGTGTTCGGAACTCAGTTGAACTTGAGCACAACATATCATCCCGAAATGGATGGGCAAGCTGAGAGAGTAAACTAGGTTATGGAAGCCATGCTTAGGATGTATGTTATGGATAATCAAACCCATTGGGAGAAGTACCTACCTTTGGTAGAGTTCGCCTACAATAACATTTTTCACGACTAAATCAAAATGTCTCCCTATGAACCTCTGTATGGAAGGCCATGCAGGACACCGTTGAGTTGGGAAAGGTTAGAATACTGAGTGTGTTAAGCCCTAATATTGGCTCATTACCCCTTAACTGGGGCATATTATATTAGTAATGTTATTTTATTTATGTCGGCTTTAGGCCTTTAGTTGTAATTATACCTCCTAGTCTCCTATATATACCAAGGAGACATTTTCATTTTGAATCATCTTGTACTTGAACATTTAAGTGGGGTATAAGGAGGTTGCTTCCTCGAAGAGGCCTATTATCTGAAATTATCTCTTTTTCAAGGCGTTGAATACTTTTTTGGGGGTTTTTCTATGCTATATTGATATTTGGTTCTTAACATATGGTATCAGAGCTCAAGGTCTCGGGGTTTCGCTGCTATATTTGAGAGACCTTGGCATTTTTGCTATAAATGTTTTTCTACAACATTTCAGAAGGAACTTCTTGGAGGATATTTATCAAATGGGTCAAGGTACGTTGGGTTCAAAATTTATCTCCTTAGGCCTTATACTTTCGGAGATACAACTTGTACAAGATAGGGTTCTGGAATCATCCTGAACTGACTCATTGCGGAATTTTCACTATAAAAAATTTTCTGTAACGTTTCAGACCTTGAACTCTAGAGGATATTTACATAAATTAGTAAGGTATTTGTGGTAAAAATTTAAGCTTCTGTGTCATTTTAAATTTGTAGATACACCTTGTGTAAGATAGGGTATCTAACTAGTCCTATTGACTAGTCTCAAGAAGGTGTTCTAGGTAAAATAATCATAAATTCTTCCTAGAGTATCCAAATTGAGTGGGACTAGTTTCATTGGATCATGGATAGTCTGTAGTAGTTTTGGTGTGATTTTTGGAATTTTATATCAATTATTTTTTGCGGGGCATGATATACAAGTGAGATCTCCTAGAAAGGCCAAAAATCAGAAAGTTGTGGGGAAGTTACCATAAATTTCACTTGGCACATCCAATTTTGATCAGACCTATGGCACTGCACAGAAGAAATATAAGAGAACTACATAAAAGAAATTTTCATACCTAGAAGGGCTGAAACTTGAAAGATACAACAGAAGAAATATTGTCTAGCAGAACCACCTCAAAATCAAGGTTCAAAAGTGATACTTGGCCAACATGCCACCCAAAAAGGGAACTTCTACACCAACTAAGCCCCCAGAAAATCCTACTTGGATTCTTGATGAAGGTGAAGAAATGCGTAGGGACATAAATGATTTACAAAAGAAGATAGTAACAAAATATGAACTGCAAGAGATGGAAGCTAAGTTGGAGGCAAAGGTGGATGATTTAAAAGAGGAGATCATGGAAGTATTGAAAAATTTTGTAACAGAGAAGACTCCTGAAAGTGAAAATGCATCCCATGAAATTCATGATGAGGACACAAGGAAGGTGAATCAAGAATGGAGAAACTCCAACTTTGGTTTGAAGACCAACCACGTTCCTAAGATTGATATGAGGAAGTTTGAT
>ML783949.1:118022-138155 GCA_009831015.1 Picea engelmannii | reverse complement strand
TGAAGTAGGGGATTGGGTATTTTTAAGACTACAACCATACAAATAGATGTCCCTCAAGCAAGCCAAGAAGGATAATAAATTATCACCAAAGTACTATGTCCCTTATAAGGTGTTGCAAAATATTGGTACTATGGCATACAAATAGGAGCTGCCTGCATCTTCACGAGTACACCCAGTTTTCCATGTTTCATGCTTAAAGAAGGTTATAGGATATAAGATCCCAGTTCAAACTATATTTCCAAAACTTGATGAGGAAGGAAAAATCATATTGGAGCCTGGAGCCATCACTGACACAAGAATTCACCATCTAAGGAATAGATCCATTTCAGAGTATCTCATTAAATGGAGGAAACTACCGGCTGAAGATTCCACTTGGGAAGATGAGTCTTTTATACAGAAGCATCTAGATTTACTCAAGCGTTGTGGACAACACTTGTCTCAAGGGGAGGGGCATGTTAAGCCCTAATATTGGCTCATTACCCCTTAACTGGGGCATATTATATTAGTAATGTTATTTTATTTATGTCGGCTTTAGGCTATTAGTTGTAATTATACCTCCTAGTCTTCTATATATACCAAGGAGACATTTTCATTTTGAATCATCTTGTACTTGAACATTTAAGTGGGGTAAAAGGAGGTTGCCCCCTCGAAGAGGCATATTATCTGAATTTATCTCTTTTTCAAGGAGTTGAATACTTTTTCTGAGGTTTTTCTATTCTATATTGATATTTAGTTCTTAATAGAGTGACAGTTGGGCAAGAATTGATTCAAGAGATGGAGGAACATGTGATTCATATTAGGAAAAGACTAAAGGAAACACATGATAGAATTTTTTTTTATGTTGATGCACATAGGATTGACCGAAGTTATAAAGTGGGAGATCAAATTTTCATTCATATCAGGCCTAATAAGAGTACCATTCGGTTTGGAGAATGGACAAAGTTATCGCCTCAATTTATAGGACCGTTCAAAATACAAGAGAGAATTGGACCCGTTTCCTATCACCTCGTATTTCCATCCCACTTGCATAAAACTCATAATGTTTTTCATGTATCTGTTCTACGTCATTATGTTGACGAATCTCACAAACTAAATTGGAGGGAATTGTAGGTATAGGACGCGAGAACCATCATGGTCGAACCATGACGCATATTGCACCGTAGGGTACGACAACTTAGAAATCGTCTGGTAGACCAAGTTAAGGTCCAATGGGACAAGTATAGCCCAAGATATGCTACTTGGGAGAATGCAGAGACCTTAAGACAAGATCATCCCTCACTTTTTTGACCATCTCGAGAATATGTTTCCCAAAGGTTGGGTGTATGTAATGCCACCTTTTGACTTCGACAGTTAGAATTACTTAAGGCCTAATCATATTTTATTTTCTATTAACTGTGAAACTATTAATGATACACTTGGAGTTTTAGACATATGGACCTATGTGAATGTCAATTCTATGAATGTTTATCGTTATTTGAATTATGATGGATATTATGCAACCTATTTCTAGCTTGAAATTTTGGCATTTAAGCTTGTTGGTACGTGGATACCAAATTGAGGATATGATTAAATGCATTTACATGATAATAATGAATAGATATGTATGAGTTTGTGTTATAGACTAATATGTGAGTCAATGGGCTATGAAATAGCCAAAGGATAATGATAATAAAGGGTTGATGTCATGAACATCGATCGAGAAACAATATGGTATGTGTTATCACATGATGTTGTATGGAGTCGTATGTGTTTGTTGTTAATACGTGATTCTATATCCTTGCCCTGTCTCTCTCTCTCTCTTTCGCAGACCATATTTTTAAGTTTTTCCTTTAGCCGACAAAGTCATTTTGTTCGCCTCTTTTTGTTTAAGCAACCTGTTTTCCCTTGTTGACCTATCTGAAAAAGTATAGGCCCGAAGCACCAAAGTGCCCGAAGCCTGAAGCGTCGAAGTTGTGAAGGCCCAAAGCGCCAAAGTCCCGAAGCCCGAAGTCCCAAAATGTTTGAAGTCCCAAAATCCAAAGTAAATGCGGACCATCCAATCCAGAGGGGCACATGACGCTAGATTGACAGATTCACAGTTTCACGAATCGTAGGTTTGATAGGAGAAATGCATAAGTTTCATGCAGCGTGAGTTCGCAAAGTGCTCAGAGAGTGGGCCTAGGGTCACAGTCCGAGGTCATATGGAAATCGAGTCCAGGAGGGAAGGTTGGCACCCATCACATGGAGCTAACCGAGGTGGAGTTCTAAGGAGGAAATCATAGTCGTCGGATGCAAAGAAAATCTAGACGTCCATCCGAGTCACGTGATTTCGTCAAGGCGGGTATTGGGAATTCTATGATCTGGTGTTGTGAAGATCGTCGAAAAGCGAAGTCCCGAAGCACCTTTAGAGATAAGCGTCGGGTCATGGCCCAAGGTCTCATGCAGGGAAAGGGCCAAGAGGCTGGTACCAGAATCTTTGGAGCATGAAGGAAAGGGCATAGATATCGCGATTTCTGCATCAAGGCTGCAAAGTGCCCGTGTTAGTCATAGAGTGAGATTATCAAGGTTTCAAAATGCCCGGTGAAACTCAAAGAGCTTCTAGCTGTGCATGGTAGTCCTTGGGGTGTTAGCCTCATCTTGATCCTGATGGAAGTAGTTAATGAAGATGGGGGTGGTGGTTGAAACCTCGTCCCGCCCCATAAATGGAAATCTTGAAAGAACTGGCCGTGGAGGCAGATTGTCAGCCTAGAGTTCTCGTGTGGACAAATTTTCCTGCAAGCCCATACCGATCTGAGATCGCATCTGATATAAGAATGCATGCACAGTCTGACAGAAGAAGATGCAGACGTAAATAATTGAATGCAGTGGCCCGATCACACCCCTGGTGGTTGTAGACAGTTCTGACTTAAATAGGTAGTTTTGATATTTTGTTAAGGGGGTCAACTGGTTGAGTAGAGCTTCCTATTTTTTGTAATGATTTTATGCTAGAATTGTTCTCTGGTTATGTATCAAATTTGAGACTTTTAGATTAATAGAAGTCAACCTATTTTCATCTCTCTGTAAAAACTGTGCTAAAACACTTGGGCATGGAGGATCCAGTCGAGGGTTGTTATGTTGTTGTAATGTAGGTTTGATTGCAGTAGTATTGTGACCAATTTTAGTCAGCTCCCTTGTTATCTTTTTCGCTCTTACATTGAATGGCTCGGGCATGGAGGATCCAATCGAGTTGTTGTAGCTTCATTGTGATGTAGGTTTGATCATTGTGTTGTTGTGACTGTGTTGTTTGGACATATTTTAGTGTCTGAGACCTAGGCTTAAGAGTGATCTTGAGTCTGATTTTTTCTTCTCCAAACTGCTTGAAAGCCCGACGCCTATAACGGTCTTGTTCACCTTTCTCACTAAGTCTTCCCTCTGCTCATGCTTAAACTCAATTCACTGACTGAAGTTAATGTGGCCCTCACTTCCCTGTGCATTTCTTGTCCAGTTCTGTGTTGAACATCATTCATATATTGAGTTTTATCCATTGACCTCCATTCATATAAAACCAACATCCACCAAAAACTCTGATGGGTATTGGGCTTATCCTCCCTCAATCTGAGGGTGACTCTCAGTGCTAAAAGTATGAATCTTTGTATGTGAAATTATGTTGTTTCAATTGCATTTCTATGATATGTGGACAAGTGTAGGTTTTTCAAGTGGCGAGACTGCCTGGAACTGAATATATGATGAAAACATCCGAGTAATACAATGCCACTATATGGTCCATGGTAGGGTGTTGACCCTAGTTCTATTAGGAGGGGTGGAGGCATTTCCCACCGTGTATCCTCTGAAACCTGGAGTCATGGGAGGATGATGTTAGTTCACACTCCCCCAGACGTGTGATGATGACTGTCAGTTGCCTGCTGGGGAAGCTTGGTCAAGAGAGTTGACACTTCCACTTACGGGTTCTATCTCGAGTTAGGTCAATATAGTTGACGCTCCAAGATAGTCCAATAGAGGAAGGATAGGGAAGGAAGATGGAAGTAGGTTAGGGAGGAAGGATGACTAGAAGTAGTTGAGAGTGTGTGGAGTATTTTTTTTTTATCTTATAATAGAACTGCGTGATTTCCTTTCAAAAAAAAAAACTACAATTATCTATGTAAATATTGCTTGCGTTAAATTAGTATAATTGAAGGATTCTGCAAATATTTCAAATGATTTACCATTCTTTATGAAAAATATAACATTGTTGATTGGATTGGGAGCATACATAAATTGCATTAGGTGTGATAAATATTGTCATTAGTACACGTGTGAGTCATGTATGGGCTAGCTACACATACATGCCTTACACTTGTACACTGGTATGTATAAGTGTTTTAAATTGATGATGTTGTTTATCTGATATGGAGGTATGAATCATGTATCATTACCCATGTATTGTAAATTACTATAACTTCAGGATGAAGTTTCTTGAAGGGTGAGTGTATGTAACAACCCAATTTGATTTCTTAATGATCATAATTTGTTAAGTTAAGTTAAATTAATTATTGAAATAAATATATTTGAATCATTTTGTTATTTTATTATTTAATGGTAGGTGAGGGCATTAATGAGGGGATAAGGCAGTTGGGAATTGAATGAGGGAGGGGGATTCGAGAGAGGAGGATAAGGAAGAGGGGAGGGGACTTGGAAAATGGTCTTTAATTTTTGGGAAAACATTGGAAGAAGGAGGAAGGAGAAAGGAGGAGACTCGAAGGAAAAATCTCTTTGAGGATTTTTAGTAGGGCACTGGTGTTGCTGGGATTTTTGGTGCGGGGGCCAAGAAATCTGATTTCTTGGAGCTAGGGAGCCGGAGAGGCTTTGTTCCTACTTGGCTGGGAGGAAACCGTTTCAGGGAGTTTCAGTTTTTGGTAGCAGACTGTTTCAACAACTCAAAGGACAACATATTCAAGAGGTATTTTACTAGTTTTATGTGTTGTTGTTAATCAAGTTATAAATATTGACATTATGTTGTAATCTGTGAAAAATAAGAATTTAATTGTTGGAAATTGTTGTCAATTTAATTTACTATTAAGATTTACAAATGGTATCAGGTTACAATTTTTATTTTTGGCTATGAAGCCCAAGGATGGGCTTTATAGTTGATTTGGTGTTTTTGATGCAAAAATATGGTTCTTTTAGGGTTAGAGTTACACTATTAAAAATATTATCATAACTAACTTTAAAGAAACACTACGATGCTACAATGAGATTGAGAATAAGAACATAATGGTTTACTACAAAGAGGCTATAAACCTTAATCTAGAAGATCAAAATTAATTATCTAATACTTCTAGCGTCAAGAAGAAAATAAATGTTGTAAAAATAGGAACAAACTCCAATGACCTTCATAGTGAAACTGAGAGGTGGATAAAACCTAAAACACTTGGATAAAATTATTTTTGTAAAGTATGCAATCCCAACAAGGTAGAAGATGAAAGACATTTTCTCCTACAAAGAGATCAAATATCATCTTGAACATTTGTAATACCACTAATACTATAATGTAATAACCCATGAAGGCCAAAGAGAGCTTGATCATCTTATTTGCAAGCTATTTGATTTTAAAAACAACATAATAAAATAAAAGAATTAACTTTTATTTCTTAAGGTTAGATTGACCAATATTGGTCTCAGTGGATGGTAAAATCGTCATCATATTTATCATTATCAAGAAGGTTATGATAATAATCATCATTATCCCCCGGATAGGGTGTCAGAGCGCTCCACTCATCCTCTTGAGAACCCAGAGCCCACCACCTCACCACTGGCCATGTGACGACACTTGTTGCTTCCTACAACCTTTAATACTTCCCGATGAACTCTGCAATTCTTCATTTCTGCACGCTCCCAACTAAATGCTTCAGTGCGCCTTGTGTTGGCTTCCCGTCATGGCTATGGATATTGTACATTGTTCGATCCTTCTGTGCTCATGTGCAATTATTGTCCATTCTCCCTCTTATGGAGATGTCATTCCCTCCAGTTTGTATCCATCTCCCTCTCCTTCCGGCTTCACTTGCACTCTGTCGTTCGTCCTGGTGTCCACTTGGATCTCCCTGCTCGCATCTCCACCTCACCCTCACTCTTTTATGGCTATGCCTCGCCTTTACGAGAAGCCAAAGAGAGGTGCTCTATGGTACTATAACAGAGCGGTCATGGCCAACCGACACCTGCCTACCTTCACTCATGCACTTAGTTCCTCACCCCCTTCATCCACTCAGTCCTCCCTAGGCAAAAGTGGTCTTCCGCCTCTATCATAGCCATGGGCTTGCTGAGTTGAATGGCTTAACCTTCAGGGTAATTCTCTCGAATTTTCTCCTAGACCTCTCCCAGACCTGGCCTCGACCTCATAGCCAACACTTGCATGCCCTTCTAGTCCACCACCCTTCGCTCCCTCTCCACCTCATTCAACACCCCCATCGCCACCTTCTGTGCCTTCTCTAGAGGAATTCAATGCTCAAATGCAAGAACTACAATTGGAAGTGCCTCAAGGTCGAGCTCTTCTCCATCCGGACTGTGCTTGATGCCCGCAACTCAGAGATTTGGTCTCAATTCTGTAAGATTTGGTCTTCGTATTCCGTAAGAACGTCAATGACCTTTGTTTTCGGTTGGAACACCTTGATCAATGCACAGAGAAAATTGAATCTTTGTTCTCAACCCTGCTTCGCTCCCTACATTCACCAGATTCGGGCACCAATGCCCCTAGCATCTCCAAGGGCGTTTCTTGCTATAGAATTCCAGGGGGAGGATGAACAAGACATGGAAACATGAGCAAAGGAATCTGAGGACAAGCAAGCGCATCGGACACCATGATAGTCGGTAGGCTTACATGTGTCAAAATGCTTGTTTTATTTTGACAAATGCCAGTTGTTTTTGGAAGTTTTTTCATAGGTTGTTGGATTTTAGCACTCTCGATTCTATGGGTTTGTCAGAAGATAGGATTTTTTTTTGGTTCATAGTCTGCTCTTCTTTTGGTCCACAGTATGCATGCATAGGTCGGTCGAATCGGTTTCCCCACGGGGCGATTCAGACAAATATGTGTAATCATTACTATTTTTTTTACAGTCCAAGTGTCAGGATGAGTTGTGTTAGTGTTAGAAGTCACTCCTGGATTGCTTGCAGGAGCAGAGCCCAACGCCCATCAGTTTTATGTCACGATTTGTTTATGAAGGGTGATCAAATGGAGATAACGGCTCTAGGAGGTATCACTCTAACTCAGGAACTGAGTCTGGTTCATAAAGACAGAGGAGGTATGGAATCCTAACTTCAGCCAGTGGGTTGATTTAAACATGAACAGGTGGAAGACTTAGGAGAAAGTGGACAAACAACTCTGGGCATCAGGCTTGCAGCAGTTTGCAGAGGAAAAACTCCGAAAACAGGATCCTCCTGGTTCAGGGCTTCAAGAAGTTGAAAGAGGACTTGACTGGATCCTCCAATTCCAAGTCATTCAACGCTAAGAGAATTACAGGGACTGATTAGAGGCTCCGTAACTATTACAGTGATCCATTACAACACCATCCTATAATAGTTACAGCTCGACTGGATCCTCCAATTCCGAGCTGCTCTAATACAGTGTAAACAAAGATATGCTAGAAACTGGCATCCATAAGGCAAGAAGTCTCCAAAGCTCGTACATAACCAGAACAACAATGCTTCATTAAAATTTTACAACCAGGGAGCTCTGCTCAACCATTGATCCTTACAAAAGTGGCCAAAATGCCCACATATACTTGGAACCAAAACACTGGAAGCTAAATCGAGGCATTGTATTGAAGACATTACGACTTCACATTTACTGCGTCTGCAATCTCTGGACGTTCGTGAGCTTCATTCAGACGCAATCGTGTTCCAGAGGCCCTCTGACTGAATTGACCAACCTGCATTCCTTCCTTGGCTTTCCATTTATGGAGGAAACGATGCCCAACTACCCTCAACTGTTGTAATAACTGTTTCATTGGAATCGGGGAAGGCCCTGGCCGATCTTGTGCCTACAGGACATGGAAATCTTCGTACTCTGCCATTTGAATCTCGCTTGGAGAAAACATGATAGGAATGATGAGAGACGTGGAGTGGTGAGTGAACGGTGATCAGGCAGGAAAACGATAGGGCAGATACAAACGGCAGGATCCATGGGTGCTGAAGTGTACGAGCCAGGTGGAGGAACACAATGGCCGAAAAACTGCGGTTAGCATGATATGGAAAGAAGACGTGGCGGAAAAGAACAGATGGCGGATGTATGTGACGAGGCTTCGGGATTTCGAGGATTCGGGATTTGCGAGTTTGGAGTGCGCGAGTTCCTTGTATCCGAGATCCTCGATATCCCGATGTGCGATGAGCTCCTTTCCTAGGGGCTAGCCCCTACCGGCTAAAACATGATCCATATGACCTGTCCTTGCGCGACCATAGCCAAACCCCCCATCGAAGTTTTGGCATTTGCGATGTCGACGAGCACGCATCCTTCGGACTCGTGATATCCTGCCACCTGTACTCCACTATGAAAAGCTACCCCCGATATCGGGAAATCGAGTATCGGGATTCCTAATATCATGTGCATGGGACTTTCGTATCCCCGATCTCCGACTCCGCAGGATCTTTTTCCACGTGCCACAGCTGACGGGCGGCTCTGATTTAGTCGGGCAATCGTGCATCGCGATTTACCCATGTAAGAGTTCTCTGCTTTTAGAAACTCCGATCCCCCGATGGGATGAAATCCCGACTCTCCTTTTGATGTCTGACACGCGTCCTGCCGAAATTAACGGCTAGGATCCCATCGATCTTTCGAGACTCGAAAGGTCTCGGCCCTCTCTCCCTTTAAAATCCCGATACCACAATTGTTGCTAACAAGTTGGTTTCCCTTCGAGGCAACTCAGTGCATCCAAAACTCGATACCAAGTCGATATTGTAATTTTGTATTCATGACAGGGAATATATAGCTTCTTACTTAAAAATAATAATAATCATCATTATCAATAAGGTTTATGATATAGGTCCATCCCTTATTGGGGGATTTAATTCCTTCGTGAAATCTTGTGGAAAATTATTTTCTTTATTTTTGTCAAATATCAAGTGTTTTTTCATTGTTAAAGCTTGATCTATGGAATTCTAATAGAATTCAATATTTAGAGTTAGAATTAACAATATGTGATCTGAGTCGAGCTCATGATCATGTGAGATACAAAAACTAACAATTTGGTTGAACAAAGGGATATCCAATATAACATAGTCAACAATCACATTGCCAGGACCATGGATACAAGTCATTCAATTGGATTTTGGCCACTGCCTTAAATCATTGCATGTTACAAGGTCTTGACAACTACAAAGTTCGATTAATTTTATATCAAACTAGTTTTCACTTTAATCTTCTTAGCTTCTTCCATACATGCACAATAAATAAAGATCTTTATCTAACCACAAAGGGTTAAAGTCAGAGATCTTGCTTAGGATTACAACATGCTTACTTGTTGTTCCAACATTAAATTCTTCTAGGAAAAGAATATTATATTTCTTAGATAAGAAATATCATGTTTTAAGTTATTTAAAGGACAATTTTGATCGAAAATGTACAATTCAAAGGTGCAAAATAACATATATCTCAAACTATGTTGTTAGTATTAATGACTTGAATCTCCATCCATAAGTACCAATTGAAAGGGTCTTTCTTATAAAGCTTAAGATAAAGTATAAAAGCTATGTCTCTGAGGCCTCTTTGAGGGGATCTTTTATTCCATATTGACTATAAAACAAAGCCATACATATCAACTACACAAGATTCATCATGTTTTAGAATCATGTCCTCAAGTGTCTATAGGCAAGATAATGTCAATTTCTCTAGAAATTCGACTTAAATTAGGAACCTTTCTCCATGGAAAAGCTGCATACTTCAAGGTAAGGATCCCAAGTTCTTGAATTCCTATTTATTATCAGATTTTTGTTCTCTCTAATAATTAATTTTCCATTTCTAGTTATTTCTCATTTTCATTGTTTCATACATTTTTCACCTTTTGTACTTCCTTCTTAAATTTGGCTTGATCCATTGAAATGAAATCTTCATTTATAATTATTCCTAAATTTTCCAAGTTTTACTTAGTACTATGCTAAATTTATTTTCAATGGAACTTTCCTTAAGTCCAATTAACCTTAATTAGTCACCCTAACTTTATGTTTTTATAAGGCAAGTTGTTTAAATTTGTAATTTTGTTGCATTTTATCTTAGACTAACCCTAAAGTGTCTTCTTCTCCTTCTTTCTTTAAGTAGAAGATGACAAGGTTTGAGACTTTTTTTTATCGCATTCATATTCCATTTCTATACAATTTCTTCTTCTATGTATTTTATATCCAACCTATCTTCCAATTCATTAATAAATAAATTGTTATTTAACTTAACATAGGAAAGGCAAGGGACCGGATCAGAGATCATCGTCGAGCAGGAGATGGTAGCTTTTGCACCATCCATCATTGTCGCCTGCACCACCAATGTGAATACCATAAATTTCCATATTGTGCTCGTCCTCATCGTTACCAATCCCCTCTTCTTAACTCTAAACCCTGAAATATCAAAGGAATCGACCTCTCTTCTTAACTCTAAAACCTGAAATATCAAAGGAAACGGGAGAATGCGGTTCTAGGTTGCAGGGCACCCATATAAATACAGAGTTTTGGTGCTTAAGCATGAATTTACCCTGATAAATGGGTGATCGAACAATATGTGACGCGCTCCCACGATGCATGGAACAAAAAAGGGAAGAATATTTCTTTTCGGATTTGGACACAATAGAAATTTTAGTCTGATGGATATACATAGCTGGAGTGGTGTTCTAAATCCATTTGAAATAATGGGATGAACTGAATATTGAGTCGATCAGAATATAGGTTATATGTCATAAAGAACAACTACACGAATAATCGATTGCTATATTCACCAATGAATTAATTTGTAATACATATTTCATTGCCAAGGGTTTAATGTATATTCTGAACTATCATGTCAATCACAAAATCCCTCTTTACAACTAACTAGATAATGTGAAAATACAACAAGTTGGATTTACCCTTTTTTTTATCGATAATTCCAAGCCCTCGAAATAGGCATAAAAGAACCAAATCGTGGAGATACGAGATATTGAGCTACCTTCCAAACTTCAATATCATTCAACTTTATCCTTAATACTAGCAATGTAAGGTGCAAAGAGAAGCTGTAAATACTTGTTTCACCACTTGTGATAAATTATTTTTTTATTATCAAAAGTTGGTTGTCAAATTCACATTATGAAGATTGAAAATTTGGAATGGTTACTAGAAGAGTGGAAATTGGAATTGGAGGAAAACCAACCCATACTTTCCCTAAGCTGCAATAATATTTTGAGAAGGCCATTCGAATTTGAAAAGTTGGAGCTCATACTTTTCCTAGGCTGCATCCTATGCAAGAGATTGAAACATTTGATTACATAATGATGAAACTCTCTGCCAAATCTTACCATTAAAGTTCACAATTTAGAGAAGAAAACAAAAGGCAAAAAATAGATTAGAACATATGCTTAACTTTATTCATGTGACCAAAGGATTTTTATAGTTTTATAATGGATCCAATCAACTAACTTTCTAATTAAAAGAAACAATAAACTAAATGCATGCATGTTGAAGGATGGAATAAAAGATAAATAATGCATATGCACATAACTAGAATCCATGAATGTTATTGGAAAACTAGAAAAGTGCCTTCAAGATATGTGAGTTGTTGATGAGGCATGTCCTTATGTTCCTTTCGGTTTAGATTGAAATCATCCTCTCTTTCCTCCTGGTTTAGGAATGGATATAGGAGAAAAATAATGCTATGGTCCTTGGACATCAATGCTGAGTGTGGCACTGCAAGAAGAGGCATATATTTGTAGAGAATGGTGCTATGGTAGAAACTAAGTGACTCGTATGGCGATTATCATGTGGATTTTCCCTTTGGTGTCGAAGTGTCATGCTGAACCAAAGATGTTACATATGTGGAGACAAAAAGTTAACGGTGTACATAAACATGTGAGGAATTGAAATTCATATACGAAGTGAAAAAATGAGAGAATATTAACCATAGATGTGCATAGAACATAGTGTATTGGTATAGGGCATAGACTAAATAACTAGGAAATGTTGAATAAGTCCAATGTCTAGGAGTCAAATCATTGGTCTCTTTGATTCTTAGTCCAATGAAAGAAACACTGTGAGTCTATGTGGTGAATTGGATAAATCATGACAAAGAAAAGGTGATAATGGAGTATTCTAAAGATGATATAAGAGTGCATCTATAAGCTAAAAAAGGTTGGAAGAAACATCTTGATGTTGAGTGTTGGGCTACAATAGAGATGGCATATAGGGAGATCAATGTTGGTCTTGAAAAATGAGTGTTAGCTTTCTACAAGATTTTTCGATTGGTCCTTGTCTATGGTTAGTGATAGTGGAAAGAAATTGAACCCAATGGAAAAATTCTTATTGGAACAAGTATGCCATGTCTATGGGGTGAGATATTCAATGGTGCAAATAGAAATGTGCAATTTTGCACCATATACATGAAGTGAGAAAATGAGATAAGTTAAACCATAGAGGGGCATGTTAGAGAGTGCACTACCTGAATGTGTAAAGCATAAGTTGTGATTACTATTAAATATACTTGTTGCGGATCTAGAGAGAAACCTACCACTTTATACCAGAGATAGTGTCTCCAAGGGGTGCAAGATTGGTAGTGTTGTCATATAATTTGAGACCATCTAGAAGCTTAGTAGTGAGAGACAAAAGAGGTACACCCTAAATGGTTCCCCGTTTGTGATGTTTAAACGATTATGTTGAAGGTCCTATCAAATTCCATGATGAAACAAAATGTGCTGGCTATATAGGTCCAATAGAAGCACAATCATCATTCTCAATAAGAGGCATTGAGTGCCATATGGATTATGCAAATGGCCTAGGATTGTAGATAATAATCCAAATCCAAGGATAGGGTATCATAAGATATGTAAAATGGATCTTGGAGGTGATGTATAATCCACTTGTGTATGAGTATTGATCTAAAAAATTTCTTACGGAATGTAATGAGCAAGATAATGTTGACATCCTAGATTGTGAAATGCTATAGTCAGTGAAAAAATATGGGGACAATAATGTGCATTGTATCCTAGATATGTGTTGTGTGAAATGGTTGCAAGAGGTAGAGTGTGGTGTGGTGCATCCAATAGTTGATGAGAAGTAGTTTTGGATTGACCCTTCGTTTGTAAAAGTGCATTAATGATATATAAGACTTTGAGAATGTCACTAGTGGGTGAAAGTTTATTGTGCATGATATGGGGCATATAAATGGTTACAAAAGTGACATGCCACATGATATCTCTCTTTGGAGGAAAAGATAATTGGACTTGATCAATAGTTTGAGACCACATCTATGTTGGAATGAGATGTTAAACATGTGGGCATCCTGGATTTGGTAGGAATGTTGGATATCTCTCTGTTGGATTAGATAGGAAGTGGGGTATAAGAATGGAGAGAGAGAGGAAAATGACAACATGGATGCCCCATTAATGGATTTCCTATTAATGACCTATCTTGATCCAATCCAACCTCATTTTCGTATTGGATTGGATGATCAAAGAAGTATTTTGAATCAATTATATGATATGTTCTTGAAAAAAAAAAAGAATCAAGAAGAACTTGAATGATCTTCGCAAGTACTGGATCAACGAGAACCTCCAGTTCAACGAAATTTTGAAAGGTCACTCCAATAAAGATTTATAATACTAGCCCCCCTATAACAAGAAGTAGAAGGAAATTTATTGAACAAATGGAGCAAGCCAATAGTTCTATAGTTCAAGCTTCTATATCCCTTTTTCCGTTGTCTATTTCTCATCAAGAAGATATGGAAGATCGCGAGAACTAAATGAAGAAGAAATAAATGATGAAATATGAGATGAAAGAAGAATAAATGAAGACATGCAAAGAAACCAAAGATGGAGACAGAGAATAAGTCATTTTTCTCTTCAAGGTGAATAACATCATTTTCCAAATATTCCCGCTGGAGTATTACTAGTATTTAATGGTGATGGTATTATGAATCCTGATAAACATCTTAATCAATTTTTAACAATTTTTTATATTCATGGGGTAATACATGATGATGTCGTGGTTATAGGTTATCTACAAACTTTGATTGGTCCTGCTTATGAATGGTATTTATCCCTACCAGAAAATTCGATCACATGTTTTGATGATATCGAGTATGCATTCATGGTTAGATATGTTCATCCTGTCACATAGCATACTCTCCTTACTCAATTTATTCAAATCCATTTGGCAAAGAATGTAAAGATTAGAGTTTTGATCTTTGCTTTTTTAGGAATCTACAACGAATCCATGAGGATCAACTTCTTAATGCCCCTATTTTTATAGGGTGTTTAAAAAATGATATACCTACAAATGTGAAATATGAAATCCAGTGCACATGAATTTCTACGTTAGAATATGTTATGAGGAAAGCACAAGAGATGGAAGAAGATATGTTATAAAATAATGTAGACCTGAATATTATTTCGGGAAGATTGCAACAACAAATGATGGTCCTTACTATTTCAAATCAGATCATGGCTATGCCAGCTAAAAATGTTGAAGACAAATCACTTGGAAGATGTATTTGTCATGGTCAACCTCCAAATGTGTGAAATGTTCCTCCACCAAATGAAGCCTCACATGCAAAACACGACGTAGAAATTGTTTAATTGAAAAAAATGGTTAGACAAATGTAAAATGAAATAATTCAATTAAGAATAAGTGAAGAACAAAGACCGCATCAATAGTACCACAATATTGGAGCACCAACATATGGCTTCAGAGTCTAAAATCTACAAAGAAACCAGAATGTCGACAATCATGTTCCTAGGCATAGATCTCCCCAATTTCAAAATCCCAATGATGGTGTAATAGATGAAATCCTTAAGGAACATGACCAATTATTGAACTCTCCAAAATTTAATAATGAGGCGTCTTATTGAATCCTTGAATCCATGGAGATGGATGATGATATGATGTCATTTTTAGAAGAATATTCGATAGTAGAATAAGCAGAAATTTTGACTAAATAACAATACAATGTGATCCAAACAAGAGCTCAATTCAATAAGTTCAAAGGGGAAAATCCAATATCCCCACAAGTGGACAAATTCAAAGGATTTAAAGGTGGGACAATAGGTTCTTATATTCCAGAAAATGTTTCTCCTCAAGCAAGTTACATGAGTACAACTCAGACTGCTCAGAATAATGATGAAAGGAAAATATCTACTAAGATGGCTTAAAATCATGGGGTCTCCACTCAAGGAACCTGTTGGACAGGTAGTTCAAAGAACTAAGTTTTGAGGGCATGCGCCAAAGAAGAAAATACAAAAGTTAGGCATGCAAAAGAAAATAGACACAAAAAAGAAGTTAGCTTCCCTTATGTCTTTTTACCTATCATTATTTATTTCTCTCTTCCTTTCTATCTCTCTCTCCATTGCTTTCTCTCTCTCTCTCTCTCTCACACACACACACACACACACACACACACACACACATCGCCCTTTGTCCCTCCCTCCCCCACTCTCTCTCCCCCCTCTCTCTCCTCTCTCCCTCGTTCTCTCTCTCCCTCTCTCTCCTTGCCTCCCTATCTCCTTATTTCTCTCTCTCTCTCTCTCCCTCTCTTGAGAGAGATATATTGATAGAGGGGGAGAGAGTGATATAGGAGATTAGGGAGTGCGAGAGAGACGTGTGGATGAGAGAGAGAGAGAGGGAGGGAGGGAGGTATAGAAAGGGGAAGAGAGAGAGAGAGATGGGGGGGGGAGGGGTGTGCATGTGTGTTTGTTTGTGTGTGTGTGTGTGAGTGTGTAAGAGAGAGAGAGAGAGAGAGAGAGAGAGAGAGAGAGAGAGAGAGAGAGAGAGTAGGAAGTGTTGACACAAAGTTGTCAGATCTACAAGTTATCAAAATTAACACTATTCTTGTGCAAGAGAGATTAACCGAAGATCTTCAGGGTTGATCTTCACACCCCGTGGAAGATCTTACAATACCAAATTATCTCATAGCACAATACTTATCTCTCTACATTAACAACAACCACTCCTCTTTACATCAACGAACTCGGAACGAACCCATCCCAAGTCCTCTTGACCTTTATTTATACATTACAATATCTCTCGGACATCCTTAGGCCGAAACCTAGGTGTCAAAACCCTAAATACCAAAACCCTAGGTCAAATTGACCCGCGTTTTCAGGGCTTCACCAGCCTATCTTTCCTTCCTTCCTGCGAGGTTCTCCAAAGCATCCACTAGTGGATTTTTTTGCTTACTGAGTTGTCCATGTTCCTTGCTGATCTGTATTCCTTGATCTCCTTGTCCAACAACTTGCTCTCTCAGACTTCGCTCCATCTTTTCTGCTTCTTTAACCACTTTGACCTAATCCCAGTCAACCTTCCTTCCACGTAGTTCATGTTTCACCTTTTCTTCCGTAGTATTCACTTTCTTCCATAACCAAGGGAAAACAGGCCCCCAAAACTCACCTGTGACTCCTCCCGAGGCACTCTGATATGAATCTTCTCTTGTACCTCGACTTCAGACTATGCAACGCATCTTGTGCTTTCTACTCTATTCCTCCACCCTATGTCCAGACTATCTTTCTTGTGTCTGGTACCCAGTCTCAACTGCACCTGGTACCTAGACCCTTCTCCTTTTGTTTTTACTGAGAGTTGAAAGGCAACTGGTTGTCATAGTACAATTTCATTCAGCTCCCATTCACCAATCCTTCCTTCCACTCCCCATTCAAAGTCTTCAGTTGCATAGCTCCTCCTTCTATAACATAGGCAACCTCATATGGCCCCAGCCAATGTGTTATGAACTTCCCTGGATGCTTCATGAACTTGCTATCATATACCAATACCAGATCTCCTTGATCAAATGCTTTCTTATTGATATGTCTGTCATGGTAGGCCTTTTCTCATTCCTTTTGAACCTGTTGATGAAATCCTGCAATAAATCTGTCTTCTTCTAGTTCGACCAACTATGCGAGCCTCTCTTGAATAGCACCAGTGTCATCCATACCTGTGAACGCTGCAATTCTCAGGCTAGTAACTAAGTATTCCATGGGCACCACCGCTTCTAGACCATAAATCAACTTAAAGGGACTTTGTATTGCCAACTTCTTACAAGTGGTTCTATAGGGCCATAACACGGTTGGTACTCTCAAATCCCAGTCATCTCTGTTTACATTGCAAATATTCGTCAGAGATGTCTCCAAGATCTTGTTGAAAGCCTCAACTGTACCATTCGTCTGTGGATGGTATGGGGTTCTCTTCTGATGATGAACTTCAAATTCCTGATTCAAGGGTACAATAGTCTTATTAATAAAATGTGTACCTTGATCACTCATGAGGATCTTTGGGAATCCAAACCTGGTTATGATATCATCAAATATGAAATGTGCAATTGTAGTTGCACTACAGTCCTCAACTTCTCTTGCTTCTGCCCATCTGGTCAAATACTCTGTTGCATTGATAATGTATCTGGCTCCTGTGCGCTTCCCTGGTGGGTTTATAGGTCCCACGAAGTCAATGGCCCATTTCTCAAATGATTGTAAGGTTAGTTGGGGTGATAATGATATTTTGTCTCTTCTGGAAGGCTTCCCAACTCTTTGGCATACATCACAGGCTCTGTAGTATTCTTTAGCATCTTTATGTAAAGTGGGTCACCAGAGGCCAACTCTAAGAATCTTCTGCGTTGTTCTATGTAGTGACCTCCTGCGATGCCTTCATAAGCTTCTGCTAAAATCAATGGTCGTTCTGCCTCCATAACACATCTCCTTGGGTTCTCATCAGGTCCCATCTTATATAGTTGTCCATCTATAAGCGAAAAATCTGCAGCGCGCACTACCAGTTGTTTCTTTTGAATGACAGTGTATTCACGAGGTGTTATTCCCATTTATAGGAAATGAACTATCTCGGTGAAGTGATCATCAACCTTTCTAATGGCCAGTAATTGTGCATCCGATAGTGTATACTCCCAACTAGTAGGTTCCTCTCCATGTTCCAATCTAGACAAGTGGTCATGTCCCTTGTTCATCCTTCCTGGCTTTACCACAATTTCCAAATCATATTCCTGAAATAACAGAAGCCATCTGCATATCCTTCCCCCCAACACTGGCTTGTTGACTAGATGTTTCCGTGTGGAGTGATCAATGAACATTTTAAAGTGTCCTCCTAACAAGTAGTGACGAAACTTCTGTAGTGCATACACCATGGCTAACCCTTCTCTCTCAGTGGTACTGCAATTTATCTCAGTTGTAGATAGTTTCCTGCTAGCAAAGGCTAACGGGTGGTCAATGTATCCTACTCCTGGTTGCACTAACACTTCTCCTAATGCAATAGAAGATGCATCAACATGCACATGGAATTCCTTGCTCCAATCTGGAAAAACCAGAATAGGCATAGTAATCGTTTTCTGTTTCAGTCTGTTGAAGCTCTGCTGACATTCTTCTGTCCATTGAAACTGACAATATTTCTTCAAAAGCTTCTCCATAGGTGTTGTGATTTGTGCATAGCCCTTAATGAACTTCCTGTAGTATCCAGTATGTCCCAGCATAGTGCGCATCTATTTGACTGAAGTAGGAGGGGGTAGATCGACAATAATGGCAATCTTGGATGGATCTACCAGCAACGAAACCATTTGTTGGCACAGGAGTAGACCCGAGGTTCAACTCTAACAAAGCACCAACAAGCCCTAACTACTGGCCCTTTCGACAACACCTGTGAAGCATATGTAGTCTCAACCGAAGTAGCAATAGGGGGTTGCAGGACACAGATGTATACAACCAGAGGAAATGTAAAATGGATCCAATACAACAACATCACACAGCGACCTAGCTATTCTTACCAAGCATTAACCTACTTGCGTATTTATGTCTCATATCTAACATGATAATGCATCTACAAAATATCAGAAGGTAAAATAACACGACATCAATCACACTGAACAACAAGATATACATGGTTCACCCTCTCCCTAGGGATACGTCCACATAACTGTGCTTTATAATATATTAGGTGAAAGATTATAGTTCTATTTGTACTCTTATCTTGCAGATCTTCTCTCTATCTCCCTTCCTTGCGCAGCCAGCTGCAGGGTTTATTTTCGTACACAATTGAAGATCTTACAATATCGAATGCTCTCACAGCACAATACTTCTCTCTCTACATTAACAACAACCACTCCTCTTTAAATCAAAAAACTCAGAACGAACCCATCCTAGGTCCTCTTGACCTTTATTTATACATTACAATAGCTCTCGAACATCCTTAGGCCAAAAATTAGGTGTCAAAACCCTAACCCTAGGTGTATAAAACCCTAGGTCAACTTGACTGACATGTTTAGGGCTTCGCCAACCTGTATTTCCTTCCTTCCCGCGAGGTTCTCCAAAGCATCTACCGGTGGATTTTTCTCTTGCTGAGTTGTCCATGATCCACCTTCCTTGCTGATCTATCTTCCTCGATCTCCTCGTCCAATGACTTTCTCTCTCGGACTTTGCTCCATCTTTTCTACTTCTTTAACCACTTCGACCTGATCTCAGTCAACCTTCCTTCTGTGCAGTTCGTGTTTCTCCTTTTCTTCTGTAGTATTCACTTTCTTCCATAACCAAGGGCCAACAATGCTGCAGCTGGTGTTCTTTCTCTTCTTTTGAATTTGATGTCATTTGATACTTTCGTGGCAGCTCTACTTTGCCCAAACTTTGCCCTCCCCTCTGAGTGAAGGGAGCGAAGGATGTGTGGGAAATTCTTATAATTATATCGAGCTCATTTTGGTAGTTCTTTTAGCCAAATTTTTATTATCATAATGATTTTCAAGTGATATCTACAAAGGAGTTATAGATGCAAATCTACCTTGGCTCAACCCTACAATCCATTCATTTGATTTCTTTGATGTTGTGGAGAGTGGGGTAGAGAGAGAGGGGGGGAATGATGGGGTAGAGAGAGAGGGGAAGAAGGAGAAGAGAAGCCAGGGAAAGAGGGGGCAGAGAGAGAGGGTGGAACCAATGAATGAGAGAGAGAAAGAGAGCGGTTGGAGAGAGACAGGAAGATATATGGAGGTAG
>ML783949.1:94013-117972 GCA_009831015.1 Picea engelmannii | reverse complement strand
TATATATACCGGTATATAGACTTAGTATGTATACCGTTATATATACTTAGTATATATGAGTATATATATCAAGTATATATACTAAGTAAATATACCTAGTATATATACGAGTATATATACTAGGTATATATGTCAATATATATACAAGTATATATACTGATATATATATACTAAGCATATATACCAGTATCTGTATCGACATATACTAGGGATATTTGTCGGTATATATACCTAGTCTATATACCGGCATATGTACTAGGTATATATGTCGGTATATATACAAGTATATATACCGGTATATATACTTAGTATATATACCTCTATATATATACTTAATATATATGTTGGCATATATACTAGGTATATATGTCGGTATATATACCAATATATATGATGCACCTAGGAAGGCTAATGATGTCCAATAGGTCTGCATCACCATAGACCCACATGTTGCAGCCTATGTAATTAAGCCTGCTATTGAACCTTGGCGAGTTCATCCCATGATTTTACAACAATGTGAATTCTTATATACTCAGTATATATACTAGGTATATATACTTAGTATATATATGAAAGGTATATATACTAGGTATATATGCCGGTATATATACTTGTATATATACCGACATATATACCTAATTTATATCCTGACATATATAACTAGTATATATACCAATATATATATTGAGTATATATACCGATATATATACTGACACATATACCCAGTATATATATATATATATATATATATATTGATATATATTCTAAGTATATATATTGACATATGTACCTAGTATATATACCAGTGAAGTGAAGATATATAAACAACAACAACAAACAAAGCAAATAGAATAATCACCTAAGAATGAAACACAAACACAATAGGGATCGACATAGCAACAAATAAAGACGACTTAATAGACTAGTCAACAAGTGATTGAACCATATATATATATATATATATGAGGTATATTTGGTTCAATCACTTGTTGACTAGTCTATTGAGTCGTCTTGATATATATATATATATATTTGGTATATATATGTTGATATATATTCTAAGTATATATATTGACATATATACCTAGTATATATACCAATGAAGTGAAGACATATAAACAACAACAACAAACAAAGCAAATAGAATAATCACCTAAGAAAGAAACACAAACACAATAGGGATCGACATAGAAACAAATAAAGACGACTCAATAGACTAGTCAACAAGTGATTGAACCAAATATACCTCGTATACCTAGTATATATATAGGTCAAGGTATTGGTATATTTACCTAGTATATATATAGGTCAAGGTATTGGTATATTTACTAAGTATCTAATGGGGCCACTCAATGCAATGGAGAACATTTCTTTCTAAGGGGGGAGGATTGATCCAGATAGATGTTGGTGGCCTCCCACCTATTCCAACTAGCTCATTTTGGCAGTTTTTGAGTTCGACAGTGTTTTCCTAGTTTTCGGGTCCCTAACTTCCGAGGCCATTTTGAGGCCCTAAACAACGTTTTTTAGGGCTCATAGTTCCACAGGTCATAGTTCCTAGGGACATAGTTCCTGGGGTCATAGTTCTAAATTTCATAGTTCCACAGGTCATAGTTCCTAGGGTCATAGTTCCACAGGTCATAGTTCCCGGGGTCATAGTTCTGTTAAAACATAAACCTTTGGAACTATGAATTCTGGAACTATGACCTCTGGAACTAAGCCCTCTAGAAATTTGACCTCTGGAAATATGACCCCGGGAACTATGACCTCTGGAACTTTGACCTCTGGAACTATGACCTGTGGAGCTTTGACCTCTAGAACTATGACCCTAGGAAATATGACATATGGGACTTTGACCTCTCGAACTATGACTTCAAAACATTTGACTTATGGAACAGTGACCTTAGGACTTTGACCTTGGTAATTATGACCTAAGGAACTATGACCTCAGGAACTATGAGTTGTGGAGTTATGATCTGTGGAGCTATGACCTATGGAGCTATAACCTGGTCATAGTTCGAGAGGTCATAGTTCCATAAGTCATTATTCCATAGGTCATAGTTCCTAGGGTCATAGTTCCAAATGGAGTAGTTCCAGAGGTTATAGTTCTAGAGTTCAAGGTTCCAAAAGGTGTATTTCCAGAGGTTATAGTTCCACGGTTCATAGTTCTCGGGGTCACAGTTCCAGAGGTCATATTTCTTGGGGTCATAATTCCTAGGGTCATAATTCTTGGGGCTTATATATATGCGCATATATGGAACCTCTATATATGGAAGAGAGATTTCATATATGCACATTTTGGCTTCCGCAAATGCGCATATACAGAAGATAAAATGCGCATATATGGAAGAGAGTTTTCTTATATGCGCATTTAAGGAAGAAAAAAATGTGCATATACGGAAGCCAAAATGCGCATTTACGGAAGCCAAAATGCGCATATACGGAAGCTATCTTCCGTATATGCACATTCTATCTTATGTATATGAGTATTTTGGCTTCCGAAATGTGCATATACAGAAGCTCTATATACGGAAGAGAGCTTCCATATATGCGCATTTTGGCTTCCATAAATGCGCATATACGGAAGGAAAAATGTACATATACGAAAGAGAGCTTCTGTAAATGCACATTTTTGTTTTCCATAAATGCACATTTTTCCTTCCGTAAATGCGCATATACGGAAGCTCTCTTCTGTATATGTATATTTGTCCTTCCGTATATGCGCATTTTGGCTTCCGTAAATGCGCATTTACGGAAGCCAAAATGCGCATATACGGAAGAGAGATTTACAGAAGCCAAAATGTGCATATACGGAAGATCTCTTCCATATATGCACATTTTGACTTCCGTAAATGCCCACTTTGGCTTTCGTATATACACATTTTTTTCTTCCGTAAATGCACATATACAGAAGCTCTCTTCCATATATGCAAATTTTGTCTTTCGTATATGCGCATTTACAGAAGCCATAATGTGCATATATGGAAGCTCTCTTCCGTATATAGAGCTTCTGTATATGCCCATGTACAGAAAACAAAAATGTGCATTTATAGAAGAGAGATTTCGTATATGTGCATTTTGGCTTATGTATATGCGCATTTACGGAAGCCAAAATGCGGATATACGGAAGTCAAAATCCGCATTTATGGCCAAAATGTGCATATACGAAAGTTCGCATATACGGAAGTACTCTTCCATATATGTGCATTTTGGCTTCTATAAATGTGCATATACGTAAGCCAAAATGCACATATATGGAAGCTCTCTTTCATAAATGCACATTTTTGTCTTCCGTAAATGTGCATATACAGAAGACAAAATGCACATATATGGAAGAGAGCTTTCGTATATGTGCATTTTGGCTTTTGTATATGCGCATTTACGAAAGCCAAAATTCACATATACAGAAGAGAGATATGTACATTTTGGCTTCCATACATGGGCATATACGGAAGAGAGATTCTTTATATGTGCATTTTGGCTTCTGTAAATATGCATCTAAGGAAGCCAAAATGCGCATATACGAAAGTTATTTATATGGAAGAGAGCTTCCATATATGCGCATTTTGGCTTCCGTATATGCACATTTTGGCGTCTGTAAATGCGCATATACGGAAGCCAAAATGTGCATATACGAAATATCTCTTCCGCATATGCGCATTTTGGCTTCCGTATATGGGCATTTACGGAATGAAAGAATGCACATATACGGAAGCCAAAATGCACATATACGGAAGAGAGCTTCCGTATATGTGCATTTTGGCTTCTGTATTTGCACATTTACGGAAGCCAAAATGTGCATATATGGAAGCTCTATATACGAAAGAAAGCTTCTGTATATGTGCATTATGGCTTCCATAAATGTGCATATATGGAAGCCAAAATGCGCATTTACGGAAGCTATCTTCTGTATATGCACATTTTATCTTCCGTATATGCGCATTTTGGCTTCCGTAAATTTGCATATATGGAAACCAAAATACGCATATACAGAAGTTCTATATACGGAAAAGAGCTTTCGTATATGCGCATTTTGGCTTTCGTAAATGCGCATATACGGAAGACAAAATGTACATATACAGAAGAGAGCTTCCATAAATGTGCATTTTTGTTTTCCGTAAATGAAATTTTTTTCCTTCTGTAAATGCTTATACATGGAAGCTCTCTTCCATATATGCACATTTTGCCTTTTGTATATGCGCATTTTGGCTTCCGTAAATACTCATTTACGGAAGCCAAAATGTGAATATACGGAAGAGAGATTTACGGAAGCCAAAATGTGCATATACGGAAGCTCTCTTCTATATATGCGCATTTTGGCTTATGTAAATGTGGATTTTGGCTTCCGTATATGCGCATTTTTTCCTTCCGTAAATGTGCATATACGGAAGCTCTCTTCCATAAATGCGCATATACGGAAGCTCTCTTCTATATATGCACATTTTGTCTTCCGTATATGCGCATTTACGGAATCCATAATGCGCATATACGGAAGATCTCTTTTATATATCGGTCCTCTGTATATGCGCATTTTGGCTTTCGTAAATGTGCATATACAAAAGCCAAAATGCACATATATGGAAGCTCTCTTCCGTATATACGCATTTTGGCTTCTATATATGTGCATTTTTTCTTTCTGTAAATGCACATATACAGAAGCAAAAATGCGCATATACGGAAGAGAGCTTTTGTATATGCACATTTTGGCTTCCGTATATGCACATTTACGAAAGCCAAAATGCGCATATACGGAAGCAAAAATGCGCATATACGGAAGTTATCTTCCATATGTGTGTATTCTATCTTCCGTATATGCACATTTTGGCTTCCATAAATGCACATATACGGAATCCAAAATGTGCATATACGGAAGGCAACATGTGCATATACGGAAGAATAAGGGCATTGGAGAAAGAAGAAAATCTGAGAATTTAAAATAGGGAGATTTCAAAGGGGGTCTTAGCTGTGGAAGTGTTTTTCTACCCAGAAGAAGGGGAAACCGTTGAGAAAGGGTGCATAAAAAAGGAGGATGTGGGTGTTGTTTAGAGCATGAAAGAAGAAGATAAGAGGATTAGGCATGTAGAGACTTACATGCATGTATATAAATATGAGAAGAAGAACGATGTTGAGAATTGCATCCCATAAAAGGTTGTGGAAACCTTCATGAAGAGTGTTGGAGAAGATAAGAAGTTGGTAGCTAAAGACTACTCGAAGGATGAGATTATAGAGGATAAAACCGTTGAAGATAAGGATGAATTTCAAGTTGCAGAAAAAAAAATAGGCCTAGGAGTAGTGGGGAATGTAATACATCTCTAGGATATGAAAGAAGGAGACATCATTTACAACATGGTTGAATGAGGGACCATCGTGGAGAAAATTTTCATAGAAACTGAGGTGAAACTTTGCCTACGTATGGTGAGATTTTAGTTCATACAAAAGAATTTGGTTGCCAACATGAACAAATTTTTGGAGGTGAAGATTGTAGAGGAAAATGTGTTGGAACTTCATGCAGTTGACAGATTATCCCAAGTGGATTGGGATAGCTCAAGATTGACTGATGGATATGAACAATCTATGGAGAGAGTGAAATATTGGATGTATACGTTCAGAGTGTGTGAATGGGACACTGTGGAGAGTGAGTCATGGTTTGATAGTTTGAGAAAGTTGAGAAAACTAGAGTGAAATACCTCTAAACCTGGAAGTTTAGAATTTTGAAAACAAAGGGAATATGATGCATAGTATCTATCAACCCTGCCAAATTTCCCGGAGATCCTAGAATCTTGAATGTGGATGCATGAAGTTTGAAAAGGGTACCCACTTTGATTTTAACTCATATTTTACACTAAGTTCTATTAGGAGTGTTAATCGAGTGGGAAACAAACTTGTACTCCCTTAGTTGTTGTGTGGGAGTATTTTAAGAGGAATGATTGAGTATGCTAGGGGAGAGCTTCAAAAGAGGAGGCAGTGAGGACTTTTGCTAAAGGGGTTTTGTCAAAGAGTTTTGGCGGTGTTGTGAATGATTAGGAGGAGCAACAAAGAACAAATCAGAGTAGCAGAGGGGAAAATACTCAGAGGAGTCAGGCACGTATGTTCAAAGGAGTCATGTAATGCTTGAAATTATCCCCTTGAATGCCAGAGGGTGTTCTAAGTTTGTTGGATGTCAATTTGAGTGACCTATGTGCCATTAATAAAGTTGTACAGTTGGGATTGAATCTACCTTGTCTGAGGATTAAGTGCCATTTTATTAATATGTAACTAGGATACTACAGGTGTTGACCTAAGGGTTTTGTATAATGTAATTGAGACTTTGATTATTATTTAAAGTAAGTGGTACTCTATCTCTAAAATTATTTGTTTGAACAAACGAATGTATGATTTTTGTGTTTATAGTTCAACATTTGGGCCTACCCCATTTCGTTTGCATCATTTTAGTATCAGAGAAACCATGATAAAGATTTGTCTAGGTCTATACCTATAGCAATCAAGGGTTAGTATTTCTTGAAGACAATCAAGATCTATACCTATAGCAACCTAAGGTATCCACATCATTTTGGGTTACGGTTGGAGACTTCACCATCAAGTTAGTTTGAGAGAAGAACTAAGTGTGCTCAAAGGAGCACTAGATTGTACAAAGGGGAATTATTGTTACCTATGCATAATGCATGGGCTACGAAAAGCCATATTGTGAATAATTTTATGAAAATGAGTTGTTGAGAAGCCAAAGAGAGATTGGTGAGCTATAGTTAAATTGCAGAGAAAAAGTTCTCTCGCTTTAGTAATCCATGTTGTGGCATTAGAAAGAAATAAAGCACATGTGAGTGTTTGAGGACATCAAGTTGGCCCAAGGAAGCCATATTGAGGGCCGTTGGATTGCTAGAGTAAGTGTTATTTGTTTGCTTGTGTAGGTTAAATTGTAACAGGTCAAAAATGGCAAAGGTGAAGCAAGTGAGCCAAAAAGAGAAAGAGTGGATCAAGGAAGGCATACAAGTGATTAGGAAACTAATCAAACAACATGAAGAAAAACAACAAAGTAAAGTAAAGATTTGAGCCATAAAAGGAAGAATAAGGGCATTGGAGAAAGAAGAAAACTAAATAATCCAAAATAGGGAGATTTCAGAGGGGGTCTTAGCTGTGGAAGTGTTTTGCTACCCAGAATAAGGGGAAGCGCTTGAGCAAGGGTGAATAAAAAACGAGGATGTGTGTGTTGTTTAGAGCATGGAAGAAGAGGATAAGAGGATTAAGCATGTAGAGACTTACATGCACGTATATAAGTCTAAGGAGAAGAACGATGTTGAGAATTGCATCCTAGAAAAGGTCGTGGAAACCTTGGTGAAGAGTATTGGAGAAGACAAGAAGCTTGTAGCTAAAGACTTCTCAGAGGATGAAATTATAGAGGATAAAACCATTGAAGATAAGGGTGATTTACAAGTCACAGAAAACAAAGGCCTAGGAGTAGTGAGGAATGTAATACATCTCTAGGATATGAAAGGAGGAGACATCATTCACAACGTGGTTGAATGAGGGACCATCATGGAGAAGATTGCCATAGAAACCGAGGTGAAACTTTGCCTATGTACGGTGAGATTTGACTTAATACATAGGAGTTTGGTTGCCGACATGAACAAAATTTTGGAGGTGAAGATTGTAGAGGCAAATGTGTTGGTACTTCATGTACTTGACAGATTATATCAAGTGGATTGGGATAGCTCAAGATTCACTGATGGATATGAACAATCTATTGAGAGAATGAAAGATTGGATGTGGAAGTTTGATGTGCATGAATGGAAAAATGTGGAGAGTGAGTCATGGTTCGATAGGTGGAGAACACTGAGAAAAATAGAGTGCAATACCTTTGAACCTAGAAGTTCATAATTTTTAAAACAAAGGGAGTATGATGCATAGCATCCATCAACCCTGCCACATTTCTTGGAGATTGTAGAAGATTGAATGTGGATGCATGCAGTTTGAAAAGGGTACTCGTTCCTAATTTTAACTCAGAGATTACACTGAGTTCTGTTAGGAGCATTAGTTGAGTGGGTAAAAAACTTGTGCTCCCTTAGCTACTGCATGGGGGTATGTTAAGAGGAACAATTGAGTATGCCTCGGGAGAGATTCAAAAGAGGAGGCAACAAGGACTTCTTCCAAAGGGTTTCTTACAGAGAGTTTCGACAAGTTTTGGTGGTGTTGTGAATGCTTAGGAGGAGAAACATAGAACAACTCAAAGTAGCAAAGGGAAAAATACTCAGAGGAGCCAGGTGTGTATGCTTAGAGTCATGTAATGCTCGAAATTATCCCCTTGAATGACAAAGGGTGTTTTGAGTATGCTGGACACCAATTTGAATGAACTGCATGCCATTAATAAAGTTGTGTAGTTGGGCTTGAATCTACCGTGGTTGAGGATCAAGTGACATTTTATTAATATGTAACTAGGTTATTGCATGTGTTGACCTAAGGGTTTTGTATAATGTAATGGCAACTTTTATTACCACTTGAAGCAAGTGGTACTCTGTCTCTGAAATTTTCTTTTTGAAACTGATGAATGTATGATCTTTGTGTTTATTGTTCAACAATTTGGGTCTGCCCATTCCGTCTGCATCAAAAGAGTTGGAGAACTATTGCAAAAATCAGGGTATTCACAACGAGATTACAACTGCCTATACACCTAAACGAAATGAAATAGCAAAGTGTAAGAATTATGTTATTCCAGACATGGTGTGTTGTCCATTGAATTGTTGTGTGGAGTATTTGGGTTGAACGTTTCAATTCCATAGTGTATCAGATAAATTGAAATCAAATGGAAGTTGTGTGGAACATTTCACCTAAAGAAACATGGAGTGGGCGCAAGCCTACCGAGAAACACTTGCACATATTTGGGGGCACTACTTATATGCACATACCAAAGGAAGGTGATAAGTATGTGTTACTTGATTATAATGAACGTTCAAAGGAATCTCAGTTGTGGGATTTTGAAGATAAGAAGCTTGTGGAAAAACAGAGTGTCATATTTGACGAAGCAAGCACACTTGTGAAAGAACCTGTTTATTTACATTCTATTGAACATAGAAAATTTCCATGAATCTGAATCTGAAGGTGAAGAATTTAAATTTTAAATTTAAAAATAACTTAAAATTTAAAATTTAAAAAAAGTTTTACCAAAATCAAAATCACATGGGTTATATTCTCAAATTAATTTATCTGAATTTATCTAAAAGACTACATTAATCCAAATTGGTGTATGAGACCGCCTCTTCACAGGGATTTGAACTTGTGACCTTTTAGGAGAAAAGACATGTTTTTAACACGTTCTACTTTTTGGTTTTTTTAGCCGGAATTCTGCAATGTAAATTTGGACAAAATGACTATTTTCTGTTGTTTAAATTGTATTTCTGAATGCATAAATGTATTTAGCATGATGAAAAACCCTTGGGGCACTAGGATTATACAAACTTAGCCACTCAAATATGCTGATCCAACCATTCATCATGGGTAAAATCAAACAGAAAAAGTTGCCAGAAAACCTCCAAAAGATAAAATGTTTAGACTACTACGTTCTTAACCATTAAACCCACTCAAATTGTTTGTTAACAAATGTTTGTTTTGCAACTAATGTTTACTGGATTTTTGTGATTTGTCCCATCCTCCCGTTATTAGCATGCCATGCATGATTTTTAAGACGTTAGTCTTAGTTAAGCTACGAGGATGAGGATAGGGATTTTGTGATAATTATCAACCATTGGTAATACAACTTAGAACATATATACCCATTGTAGATGTATATGAACATCATATTTAATTAAGGAATGAAATGAAAAGATACACCAAGACATTTTTTTCAATGATATTATCAACTCGGTAAGTACCTAGTGGTTTTGTTCATAATTTCACTGTATCATCACAACATTGGTGCCCTACAGTGGCATATTTGAAGTATATGGTATAGTCAACCTTCATGAGAAAGATAATGGTGCTTATTCAACTAAACAATGTTTGGTTGGAAATGTTTCGAATGAGTTACTAGTAACAAGATCTGAGATTTATGTGTCTGTGTCTTGTTGTTAGCTCGCAGATGATAATGGTTTTCTTGGTAGATCTATGGAAGGTTGTATTTCAGTTCATAAAAAAAAAAAAAATAGATATTGTGGGCAGTCAACTAACAAAAAATCCTTATTTACTTTTTTTTTAAATGAAAGAAAATCATTTATATTACTTTTACCAAGCTATAATTATAAAACCACCAGAGGCGTTGGAGGATTGCCTCTTATACCATTAGTGTTTTGCCCCTACAGACAACTAGAACCATATTCAAATTCAATAATCTGCGTGGGAAGCTCTTTCTGAACAAATTTTACTGTAGGGAAACAAAACTATAGAACAAGTTTCAATAGATGTAGGAGAACTGATCATCCTCGATACTAAATAGAGTTAAATGCTCAAAATAGAAAACATACACAAAGTACTCTAGTTTTTCAAGAGCATAAATATTATGTCCCATAACAGAGTGGAGCCACTGTTAGCAACCAATTTTGCATACAATCTTGGCGTTATTTTCAACATCAATGATCCGCTTTCCATTAGTATTATCTTCTTGGGGCTTATTGATTATTTACAATTATGAGCATGATTACATGCATTCATCATCAAATCATCCAGGAATTCCTACTCGGACATGTCCTTCTTTCTCATCCAGGAGTTGAGCTTGCTGAATATTGCCCAAGCTCTGTGGATCATTTACTTACCACCTTGGACACTTTGTCCTGATTCTCATTCTCCATCAATTTTTGAACCCTTTTAATTTGACCTGTGTGCGCACCGTGCTATTTATGGCATTTTGGTAGTGTTGTGACTCTGAGTTTCCAATGTCACGATAATAGGAGAGGAGAGGTCATAGTATATCTTGCAGTAAGTGTCCTGCTGCTGCATAGATGGAGTTGATTCATTTACCAAGGAAACCAATTAAATTCGTGGCATTTTTTTTCCTTTTCTGCTTGCAAATGGGTATTCTTAAGGTCCAAAATGATTGTTGAATGCCAACATAGAGGATATTTGAAAAAGTGATACCATTTAGCCACTAGAGATGTGCTAGTATCTCAAAGCGTTTGAGGGTGTGTAGTGGGTTCTCGGGTTTTTCGAAGCGTTTGATAGTGCGTAGTTAGACGGGCTGAATTGTTGAAATTTGAAAGGATCAAATTGGAAAGGCAGTTCAAATTGAGCTTGTTATTTATTTTATTTTTTATGTTGACTTTTTAAAATAAAATATGTTTTTTAAAAAGAAAAAACAGAAAAAGAGAAATTTGTTTCATCCAATCAAATGTATGCTTTATGCTTTATAGTGGTTATACTTTCGATACTTCCCCACTTAGTGGATAATATGGGATGTTAAACGACTACCCCAGGAACACAAGGCTATAGACTATAAAAAAATAAGTTTTAGTTAATAGAAAATATAGATTATAAAAATGGAGGAAAATGATATGAGGAAGCAAATTAAACACATGTTGAAAACCTAAAAAATATGAAAAAGCAAATTAAACACATGTTGAAAACCTTAAAAACATAAGTAGAATGACACACAACTAAAGGGTTTGAAAATAAGTTAAATAACAATTTGTTTCCAAAAAACAATTTGGAGGATATAAGATACACAAAGAGGAAATAAATAAATAAATAAAAATTAAACTAAGAGGGAAAATTTATAGAAACTCTCTTTGAAATTTGTGATGGAATTGACATCCCAATATAGTATTTTGTTTCCAAAAAATTGGAGGATGTAAAATACATAAAGAGGAAATGAACAAATGTTTTTTTAAACCCAAGGAGAAAATTTATAGAAACTCCCCTTCAAATTTGTTAATGGAATTGACATCCCAAATGCAAGGCATATTGGTATATGTTGTTACTTCAAGAAGATACTAGTATACACCAATAATTGATATATCGGATAGCCTTCAAAAATCTTTTGAGTGCTTTCAAGTGCCTTTCAACCATCAATATGACCTCGTGTTTAGAGCTCCACATATTTCAATCTCCTCAACTTGGAGTATGTAGTGTTTTTATGTATTGAAAATTCCAAAGGTGCATACTTTTGCATTTGACACATTAGTTGAGGAATTTTTCTATTCCAATACCATATACATTTTTTCTTTATGGATTTCTTTAGATGAAAACCATCTCCACATGATGCAATCAAATCACAAGTTTCAACAAAATAATTGCACCGAGAGTAGCTAGGTGTTCTATAGCCCAGTATGGGGGAGATGTTGTCATGTTAGTGTTAGGTTAGGTTAGATAATGTTTCATTAAACAGTAAAGAAAATTAAAGTCGACTCAATTGAAAAAAATATCTTAAACTTGAATAAACACCAAGAAGGATCAAATTTCTTAAGGTGTAATTTTTTTAATCATTAAATATGAAAGAATTAATACTTGGCATGGAATGGAATGACAAAAAATTTACACCTTAAGAAATTTGATCCCTCTCGGTGGTGCTTGATAAATCACATGTCAACAAGTTATTTGACTACTTATGTCAACAAGAATGAATCAAATTTTTCATCACATGATTGGACCCTAAATGTCACTGCAAACTTTGACGATTTAATCTTTGTTACTTCTTCCATCTAAGATTCTCCATAATGACTCTATAACATTCTTCTTGATATGCATTGTATCAAATAAATGAGCTACTTACAGGTGCTCATATAGGAAAACCAATTGAATTGGATTTAGTATCTTTCCATTCTTCATGGAAGCCCATTAAAGTGTTGACAACCTTTATGAAACATAAATCAAATAAATTTATTTGACTACTTATGTCAACAAGAATAGATCAAAATTTTCATCACATGATTGGACCCTAAATGTCACTACAAACTTTGACGATTTAATCTTTGTTACTCCTTCCATCTAAGATTATCCATAATGACTCTATAACATTCTTCTTGATATGCATTGTATCAAATAAATGAGCTTTTTACAGGTGCTCATATAGGAAAACGAATTGAATTGGATTTAGTATATTTCCATTCTTCATGGAAGCCCATTAAAGTGTTGACAACCTTTATGAAACATAAATCGAATAATAATAACTTTTAGATATGATAAAAATAATTGAATATAACTAAAAATTGCATAACTTTATATATGAAATGGAGACCAGTCACTTAGCTTAATGACTCTTATTATATTCAAATTTCCATATTTGAGGTTATTCTTCTTGTTTTTATTGTATTATTTTCTTTCTTATAACAGAAGGCTCGAACTTGTGACCTCTCCCCCTACCGAGAAAGTATTTCCATGTCTTACCAACTATACTATCCCATGGAGCTAAACTTGGTTATAGTGGTTATACTTATTCTATGAATAATGTTAAACTCAATTATTCTCTTTAAAGATTTTTAAATACTTAAAGATAAAAACTTTATATTTTATCATGTAAACCATCATTGAAGATTGAAACATATTATATTCACATCAATGGAAACATATTATATATATATATATGTACATTATTTAATTTTGAAATATAATTATAAAATTAACTAATATTTATTTGTTTAAATAAAGGTAAGTCTTTTTTAATCCTCGAAATTAATTAAAAAGAATGGTATCCTTTTGTACAAACTATCAAATAAATTTCAAAACATTGTGGACAATGTTTTTTGGATTTTTAAAACAAACAAATATTTAACCTAATATTCAATAGCTATATTTTATATTAGAATGGAAGCAATGTTTAATTTAACTTATTTAAGAATAATTTCATAAGTGGTCAAGTCTTTTGAGCTTGAAATAAGAGTAATAGCTATTATAATGATCAAAGGTAAGATTAATAGAAACAATTATTATAATTGTTAAAGGGAAGATTAATGATGTTTTGATATCCAATTTTTAACATTAGCAAGGTTTTCATCAAAAGTTATGATTGTTAAAAAATATGAAACACTATTAATGACTAAAATAAGATGTCATTTTTATCTGGTAGATATGTTTCGATTATCAAAATATAAATTAGATTCATAATTTAAGATGCCATAGTTCCAGAGGGCGTAGTTCCATATGTCATAGTTCCAGAGGTCATAGTTCTAGAGGGCGTAGTTCCACGGGTCATAGTTCCAGAGGGCATAGTTCCATAAGTCATAGTTCCTGGGGTCATTCCACATGTCATAGTTCCATAGGTCATAGGTCCAGAGGGTGTAGTTCCATAGGTCATAGTTCATGGGGTCATTCCACTTGTCATAGTTCCAGAGGGCATAGCTCCAGAGGTCATAGTTCCACAGGTCATAGTTCCAGAGGGCATATTTTCAAAGGTCGTAGTTCCACGGGTCATAGTTCTTGAGGTCATTCCACAGGTCATAGTTCCACAGGGAATAGTTCCAGAGGTCATAGTTCTAGAGGTCATAGTTACAAAGGTAGTAGTTCGACGGGTCATAGTTCTTGGGGTCATTCCACATGTCATAGCTCCAGAGGGCGTAGTTCTAGAGGTCATAGTTCCACAGGTAGTTCTAGAGCTCATAGTTCCAGAGGTCATAGTTCTAGAGGGCGTACTTCAAGAGCTCATAGTTCCAGAGGTCACAGTTCCACAGGTCAAAGTTCATAGTTCCACAGGTCATAGTTCCAAAGGTCATAGTTACAAAGGGCATAGTTCCAGAGGTCATAGTTCTATAGGGCATAGTTCCAGAGGGCGTAGTTCTAGAGGTCATAATTCCAGAGGGTGTAGTTCCACAGGTCATAGTTCCACAGTTCATAGTTCAAGAGGGTGTAGTTCCACATGTCATAGTTTCAGAGGTCATAGTTCCATAGGGCGTAGTTCCATAGGTCATAGTTCCATAGGTCATAGTTCCACAGGTCATAGTTCCATAGGTCATAGTTCCAAAGGTCATAGTTCCAGAGGTCATAGTTCTAGAGGGCGTAATTCCAGAGGGCATAGTTCCATAGGTCATAGTTATGGAGGGCGTAGTTCCACAGGTCAAATTTCCATAGGTCATAGTTCGAGAGGGCATAGTTCAAGAGGTCATAGTTCCAGAGGGTGTAGTTCCAGAGGTCACAGTTCCATAGGTCACAATTCCACAAGTCAGAGTTCCAAAGGTCATAGTTCTAGAGGGCATATTTCCAGAGGTCATAGTTCTAGAGGTCATAGTTCCAGAGGGCGTAGTTCTAGAGAGCGTAGTTCCATAGGTCATAGTTCCAAAGGTCATAGTTCTAGAGGGCGTAGTTCCACAGATCATAGTTCTAGAGGTCATAGTTCCAGAGGGCGTAGTTCCATAGGCCATAGTTCCATAGGTCACAGTTCCAAAAGTAATAGTTCCATAGGTCATAGTTCGAGAGGTCATAGTTCCACATGTCATATTTCCATAGGTCATAGTTCCATAGAACATAGCCTACGATCTATAACATCATTACTTGACCTATATTTCTATATTTAAAATATGGTTGGAGCACTTAATAATGTTTTTCATTTCAATCCCATTGCATTTGATTTCCTGGTTAAGCTTTGTCAGCTATAAATTCCAAGTATGTTGTCTCTCAAGACCATGATATTCATTTTATTTGGAGTTGTGAGACTTTTTCAAGGTAAAGAATTTAGTTTTTGTCCTATGGTCTCTCCTCCAGGTGCTCATGTTTCCTCCTCCTATGTAGGTAAATCCCTTCATCGAGAAACTAACTCCCCGATTGTGTGAACCCAATGGATTAGTAATAATGTCGATTAGGGAAATAACCTCTTAGTTAAGGACACCATTCTATCACTCTAACCAAGGTCAAGCATCCACACAAACTAAGCCATTCATATGTTCATGAAGCATTCACAAGGGGCTAAGAGACCTATCACTCTCTTAACAAGGTGAAAACAGTTTGAAGTAACCCTAAAAACTAGAAAATAGTTTTGAAGGATCTTTAGTGGCATGAGCACATGCATGTATTAGGCCTGCAATGACATCACCAAAGGATCTTCAATGGCTACTTGAAGGGAAGCATGGGGTGAACAACCGGCAAAATCCCAGCAATAGATTCTGGTGGGAATCACAACTCTGTTAATAATCACCCTTCGATCATTTTCCCACTATATCTAATATTTTTTTGTGTCTCTTGATCAACCCAAAATTTTAGAAAAACTTCAATTGCATTGAATAAACAAAATTATGATTTTATTTTACCGGGTTGCAAGAAGGCTGCATAAAGCATGTTCTATTGTTGTTTTATCACTACGGATTTTTGTTTGAACTTGAGGAGTGTTTTATCCATTGTCTTTTAATAAATCTATGTTTCAATAGATGTGTGCCCAATGGACAATATTTGACTTCACTTCAACCCCACATGCTAGGAAGCCCAAGAGAAAAAATACAATGTGCCAACAAGTTTCAACCCTAAGGGCACACTTTTCCAAGCATATACCAAATTACAGATCACTTTATTTACAATAGTAAATCTCCTCTCTTATCTTCTAGATATCTGTTACTACTAGCATGAATACGTAGGTAAATTAAGCATAGAAGGTGAGGGTCAATTAAGCACGAAAGGTCGTCGACGTTGGAGATCAAAGATGGAGTCGACTTCAAGATGACTACAAAGAGTTGGAATCCCAACTGACAGTAAATGAGAAAATGAGGGAGGGTACAAATGTAGGTCATGTATGTGATGTGGCGGGAAGTTTTGGTTTGGTTGACAGGTTTTAAGAAAAAGTTCTTCCTATAAACATGCCTTCGGTATAATTAATATTAAGAATGTTTGCATTGTAACAATTTTTTTCAATACAAATTTAGGAGAGAAATCTAAAGGATGCTTTGTCGCATTAATAAACCAAAGAATATCCCTATCAACTCTAGATTTATCATGAGTCTATAGGCATCAAATCTCTTGAGGTGTAAAAAAAAATTTAGAGCTCAAAACTTGACTAAAGGTTTGCACCTCAAGGGATTTAATTCCTCTAAGGGAATGATAGATCCAGAGTTAAGATGATAGGACCCAAACTCTAGCCTTCGTGATGTGATACTATTGTTGTTGATGATGCTCTAGCCATACTGATGAGGCCACCAACATCCATTTGGATCACCTTTCCAGGAGCCATTCGAGACATGCTGCATTGTGGAAGAAGAAGTCTCACCTCGGGAGGAACACTCGGGACATAATTCATCTGCCACCATGGACGAGGACCCTGCCATGGATTCTGTCGCTGCAAACGAATTCAACGATGCTACCATGAATGAAGACCCTGATGATGAACAGGTTCATGATGATGAAGCTGATGAACAGACTCACCCATCTCCCAGCTCTTGCAGACTCATGGAAGACCACCTGGTCTTGATCTTTGAGATGAGAAAGGACTTGGAAGAGCAGTAGCACTACTAGAGCATATTCAACAAGAATTTAGACGTCCTGTATGACTCCTTGTCAAGCGAGCCTGAGAATATTCGATGCTCGACCTGATTCCAACCTTTCTTCTTCCGAATTCATTTACCTTGAACAAGTCTCACAACTAAATTCTTAACCTTGAACAAGTCTCACAACTCCAAACTAAAATGAAGATCATGGTCTTGAGAGACAACATACTTGGCATTTATAGGTGACAAATCTTAACCAGGAAAACAAATGCAATAGGTTTGAAATGAAAAACATTATTAAGTGCTCCAATCATATTTTAAATATAGTGATATACGTCAAGTAATGATTTTATAGATCATAGGCTATGTCCTATGGAACTATGACCTATGAAACTATGACCTATGGAACTATGACATGTGGAACTATGACCTCTCGAACTATGACCTATGGAACTATTACTTGTGGAACTATGACCTATGGAACTATTCCCTATGGAACTATGACCTCTGGAACTATGACCTCTGGAACTACACCCTCTAGAACTATGACCTATGGAACTATGACTCATGGAACTAGGCCCTCTGGAACTAGGCCCTCTGGAACTATGACCTCTGGAACTACGCCCTCTAGAACTATGACCTTTGGAACTATGACCTGTGGAACTGTGACCTATGGAACTGTGACCTCTAGAACTACGCCCTCTGGAAATATGACCTCTTGAACTATGCCCTCTAGAACTATGACCTCTGGAACTTTGACCTATGGAACTACGCCCTCCAGAACTATGACCTATGGAACTATGCCCTCTGGAATTACGCCCTCTAGAACTATGATCTCTGGAACTATGAACTTTGGAGCTATGACCTATGGAACTATGACCTGTGGAACTATGACCTATGGAACTATGCCCTATGGAACTATGACCTCTAAAACTATGACATGTGGAACTACACCCTCTAGAACTATGAACTGTGGAACTATGAATCATGGAACTACACCCTCTAGAACTATGACCTCTGGAACTACGCCCTCTGGAACTATTCCCTCTAGAACTATGACCTCTAGAACTATGCCCTTTGTAACTATGACCTTTGGAACTATGACCTGTGGAACTATGAATTGTGACCTCTGGAACTATGCCCTCTTGAACTATGACCTCTTGAAGTATGCCCTCTAGAAGTATGACCTCTGGAACTATGAGGTCTAGAACTACCTGTGGAACTATGACCTCTAGAACTACGCCCTCTGGAGCTATGACATGTGGAATGACCCCAAGAACTATGACTCGTGGAAATACTACCTTTGGAACTACGACCTCTGGAACTATGACCTATGGAACTACACCTTGTGGAATTATGACCTATGGAATGACCCGTGGAACTATGACCTTTGAAAATACACCCTCTGGAACTATGACATGTGGAACCATGACCTCTAGAGCTACACCCTCTAGAAATATGACATGTGGAATGACCCCATGAACTATGACCTATGGAACTACGCCCTCTAGAACTATGACCTATGGAACTGTGACATGTGGAATGACCCCAAGAACTATGACCTATGGAACTACACCCTCTGGAACTATGACCTGTGGAACTACGCCCTCTAGAACTATGACCTCTGTAACTGTGACCTGTGGAAATATGCCCTTTGGAACTATGATGTCTGTAACTGCTCCCTCTAGAACTATGACCTCTAGAACTATGACCTCTGGAACTACGCCCTCTAGAACTATGACCTCTGGAACTACGCCCTCTAGAACTATGACCTTTGGAGCTATGACATGTGGAATTGTGACCTCTGGAACTACGCCCTCTGGAAATATGACCTTTTGAACTACACCCTCTGGAACTATGACCTCTGGAATTACACCCTCTAGAACTATGACCTCTGGAACTATGACATTTGGAACTATGACTTGTGGAACTCTGACCTATGGAACTACGCCCTCTAGAACTATAACCTCTGGAACTATGACCTGTGGAACTACACCCTGTGGAACTATGACCTGTGGAACTATGACCCATGGAATTACACCCTGGAACTATGACCTCTGGAACTCATATATATATACACCGACATATATACATAGTATATACCAATATATATACTCATAGATACTAAGTATATATATTGGTATATATACTTGTATATATATCGACATATATACCAGTATATATACTAAGTATATATATTGACATATATACTATGTATATATATATCAATATATATAATTTTATATATACCGACATATATACCTAGTATATATACCGGTATATATACTAGGTATATATATCAACACATATACATATACCTAGTATACTAGGTATATGTGTCGGTATATATATATGTGTTGGTATATATACCTAGTATATATATGAGTATATATACTAGGTATATATGTCGATATATATACTGATATATATACTTAGTATATATACAGGTATATATACAAGTATATATACTGGTATATATACTTAGTATATATGTTGGTATATATACTTATGATATATATCGATATATATACTAGGTATATATGTCGCTATATACACAAGTATATATACGAGGTATATATGTCAGTATATATATTAAGTAAATATACCTAGTATATATACTTAATATAGTGTATATACCAATATATATACTAGATACCTAACCTGCAACAACGTTTCGAGATTGAGACATATGCTTTAGACTATGTTGTGGGCATAATTCTCTCTCAGCAAATACATCCTATGGCCTATCATAGTGAGACACAATCAGATACCGTCCATAAGTACCCCACTTATGACAAAGAAATGTACTCCATTGTACAATCATGCCGCTAGTGGAGGCATTACATTCTTGGGAAGGAGATAATCATCCACATTGACCATAAGCCTCTGCAATTCATGCAGACATAAGAAAAATTGCAGAATGACCACCATCATAAGTGGTCCACATATTTGTAGCAGTTCCATCTCAACATCAAGTATAAGACATGGAGAATGAACCATGTCGCTTGATGCCTCAGTCGACCTTCAGTTGCAACACTAACCATGGTGATACACTCATGTGGCCATGAGACCATTGGATGGCCCCAACTCTATGAGATAGATCCTGACTTCGCCACTACCTACCATATGTTGGGCACAAACAAAACTGTCACTAATTTCCATCTTCAAGACCAGTAGTATCTATGAGAGAACATATCCCTTGTAGCTTGGGACCATGCGATATATACCTTGAAGGTTTGACACTTCACTTGAGGATGCTCAGGATAAGGAGCACACTTAATGGAGGTTAGTGATGCAATCTAACAAATATGTTGAGGAGGAGCATTCGAGCTTAGTGACCACATTGGCACACATGAGAGTAGTGTTGGGCACATGATAGGACATGTGGAACACAGTTAGAGAAGTGACACACCCTGTTGGAGGAGGTATATTGAGCCTAGGGAGAATCTTGTTTAGAGGGAATTTCACTTTGGGGGTTGGGTGATAAACCCTACTTTGGTGATGTACATCATTTTATTGTAGAGAGCTCCATGTGGGGTTTCCTTGTTGGAGACTTGTATGGAATTATGTCCTTATTTTATGTTAGGTTCCCTCACATATTGTATATATGAGGGAGGAGAGTGCTCTTGTATTGATCATTCATCATTATACTATTTTATTTGTACTTTTTATAGTGATAGGGTTCATGATGAAGCCTTAGGTGACAACAAGGTGAAAGAGAGATGTCTTGGAGGTTCAAGGAGAGATGGCTCCTATGTGATGCTAAGGTTTTCTCTTGTGATGCCAGGGTTCGTGTTATACATGTAAACCATAGAGAAAAACATTATGTGAGAGATGATGATGAATCTTATGGCTCCTATTGTAGAGGCATTTGTTTCAAGCGATCAAAGAGCATATCTTTGGCTCCATTGACACCTATGTGAATCTTTGGTCTAGGTAGGAAAGTGAGGTTTGGTTGGTTAGTATTCCTCCTAATCAAGCGATTTCAAAGTTCGTTCATAGTTTTTCTTTCCTATGAGTCTGATCAATCTTATAAGATATCAACGTTTTGAGATTCATGCACTCGACCTCTCCTCTCGTATACATATTGGTGCTTTCTCCTATTGATTTTCCCGACCTCCTTGCTTGCTTGTGTTCATCGCTTTGGCCAAACTCTAGCTCTATTTCTTGAACGATCAAACTCTCTGCATAAATAGAATAGAGGCCCTAGTAGAGGCATGGGAACACACCCCAAACTATTGGGGAACTTGCTTTACTCGATCGACTGAGAAGGAAAGGCGACTGAACAAGTTGACCGAAAGGGTCATTTGTGCTCTCGATAGATTGCTCTTAAGAAAGGGCTTTCCCTCAACTAAAATTCTTTTAGTCGGGTAATTCAATAAAGGATTCAAGTTGAGGAATTTCCCACTGGAGAGTTGGTTGAAAGGTCGAGGAAAAGGGATATCTTCATTTCGTTTGCTTACGACAAAGATGGATGGAATTCTGGCTTCACCCTGTTTAACAATTAACAACAATTCTAGTGTGTTGGAAACCATGGGTAATACTATTACTCACAAAAAAAAAAACATAGTAAATTAATTACTCTATCATCTACCTTATGTTTTTTGCATTCTTTCAAATTAGGGTTTTTGTTTTATACATCTTGCATGAGGAGGTGCATGTACATGGACCTTTTTATTAACGACATAAGATTTGAGCAAAAGGGTCTTTATTTCATTTGAGCAAGGTTGCATTATATAATAAAGGGTTGTGAGAAGTTGGGCTCCCATTTCTCAAACCTATAAACCTTAAACCAAGTGCAAACATTTTTCATTTGTGAAAGTATTAATCATCTAGTGTAAAGTTGTGTTCAAAAGCGTGTCTATATATATATATATATATAAAAGCACAACCACATTTAAGAAAAAAGTAGTAAGTAGTTGATATCCAAATAAAATTTGTAAACTTACAATGAGTTTCATTTTACAAAAAAAATTTAATATTTTATAAATAATTATAAAAGAAATAACATAAATTTTTACAATTGTGAATAAAATTTTGTAAATTTGCATAAATTTATTTGATATTTTCAATATGATACTCACATTATCAAAATCATTTTCTATTTCACTTAACAAATATACAATCTTGTTTATATTTATATTAAAATATTATTTCATTTTTTCATTACAATATTTTATATTTATATTGAAGTGTTGAGCTTTCATCATGATCTTTTAATATGATATTAAATTCTTTACCATAAATTATTATTACTCAAATTATAAAATAAAACTACTAAAATAATAATTGCATGTTTTAATATCAACTTTAGCATGGAAACTAGAGTATTAAGCTTTTTATCAAGTAAAATCTTACTTAAGATCTGAGTTATTAGTTTTTTTATATTTATTTGAAAAATAAATTATTTTATCTTAATAACAATTACTAACATAAACATACATGTAGTGATTAGTTTTTTAATAATTTTATAAAATATATAATTATAAAATTATTGGAAAAATAAATTCATTTATTTAAAAAACAAATTTATATAAATTTTAGTATATTTTTCTCCATTTAATAAAATTTAAAAACATAAACAATATATTACTATTTAATAGAGCACGAAACTGCCACAAATTCTTCAAACAATCTCCTCAAACCTAGAAAAGTATTTGTATGCAGTTGATCTTTACAGGATGCGTCTAGTAACAATAATCAGATCATAAAACGACAAACGCCGGTCTTTCAAAATTTAAGACTAACCAGAAAGGGCAGACATGGTGGTAGATCCATGAGATTTAGCGCAATCTGGTTGAGGTTGCATAATATTTTGATGGGTGTCGGTAAACATGTTTTTTTTTATGTAGTTTGGATAAAATTGTTATTATTTTTTTATTTAAATTGTATTTTTGTATTTAGTTGATTTTTTTTTTTTGATACTTTCATTATATAAACTTAGTCATTCAAATTTGCAAAATCAAATGAAAGAAATCACCAAAAAAAAACGTGTTTAGAATACGATATATTTCGAGATAGCAGTGGAACTTGTAGATTTGGATGAAGTGGATTCTATGAAAGCGGGTTCTGTGGGCTGTCTACAAATATCTGAGTCGTTGTCTAACATGACCAATTATTGAACTCTCCAAAAGTTAATAATGAGGCATCTTATTGAATCCTTGAATCCATGGAGATGGATGATGATATGATGTCATTTTTAGAAGAATATTCGATAGTAGAATAAGAAGAAATTTTGAATAAAGAACAAGATAATGTGATCCAAACAAGAGCTCAATTCAATAAGTTCAAAGGGGAAAATCCAGTATCCCCACAAGTGGACAAAGTCAAAGGATTTAAAGGTGGGACAATAGGTTCTTGTATTCCAGAAAATGTTTCTCCTCAAGCAAGTTACATGAATACAACTCAGACTGCTCAGAATAATGATGAAAGGATAATATCTACTAAGATGGCTTAAAATCACGGGGTCTCCACTCAAGGAACCTGTTGGACAGGTAGTTCGAAGAACTGAGTTTTGAGGGCATGCGCCAAAGAAGGAAATACAAAAGTTAGGCATTCAAAAGAAAATAGACACAGAAAAGCAGTTAGCTTCCCTTATCTCTTTTTACCTATCTTTATTTATCTCTCTCTTCCTTTCTATCCCTCTC
>ML783949.1:64928-89226 GCA_009831015.1 Picea engelmannii | reverse complement strand
GGGGGGGGGGGTATAAATACTCAGTATATATACCGATATATATACTCGGTATATATATTAGTATATATACTACGTATATATGACGTTATATATACTCAGTATATATATATATATATACTTAGTATATATATCGGTATATATACTAGGTATATATGTCAGTATATATACAAGTATATATATCGGTATATATACTTAGTATATATACCATTATATATATTAGGTATATATGTTGGTATATATACAGGTATATATACACTAAAACATATATACATTGGTATATATACTTAGTATATATACCACCAATATATATACTGATATATATACTAGGTATATATGTCGATATATATACAAGTATATATATCGGTATATAGACTTAGTATGTATATCGTTATAGATACTTAGTATATATCAGTATATATATCAGGTATATATACTAAGTAAATATACCTAGTATGTATACGAGTATATATACTAGGTATATATGTCGATATATATACAAGTATATATACCGATATATATACTAAGTATATATACTAGTATCTGTATCAACATATACTAGGGATATTTGTCGGTATATATACCTAGTCTATATACCGGCATATGTTCTAGGTATATATGTCGGTATATATACAAGTATATATACTGGTATATATACTTAGTATATATACCAGTATATATACTTAGTATATATACCTCTATATATATACTTAGTATACATGTCGACATATATACTAGGTATATATGTCGGTATATATACCAGTATATATGATGCACCTAGGAAGGCTAATGATGTCCAATAGGTCTACATCACCATAGACCCACATGTTGCAACCTATGTAATTAAGCCTGCTATTGAACCCTGGCGAGTTCATCCCATGATTTTACAACAACGTGAATTCTTATATACTAAGTATATATACTAGGTATATATACTCAGTATATATATGAAAGGTATATCCTGACATATATAACTAGTATATATACCAATCTATATATTGAGTATATATACTGACACTTATACCCAATATATGTCAATATATATATATATATATATATATATATATATATATATATATATTGGTATATATACTAGATATATATACATATTGATATATATTGTAAGTATATATATCAACATATATACCTAGTATATATATCAACATATATACTGACATATATACCTAGTATATATATAGGTCAAGGTATTGGTATATTTACTAAGTATCTAATGGGGGCACTCAATGCAATGGAGAACGTTTCTTTCTAAGGGGGGAGGATTGATCCAGATAGATTTTGGTGGCCTCCCACCTATTCCAACTAGCTCATTTTGGCAGTTTTTGAGTTCGACAATTTTTTCCTAGTTTTCGGGTTCCTGACTTCCGAGGCCATTTTGAGGCCCTAAACAATGTTTTTTAGGGCTCATAGTTCCACAGGTCATAGTTCCTAGAGACATAGTTCCTGGGGTCATATTTCTAAATTTCATAGTTCCATAGGTCATAGTTCCTAGGGTCATAGTTCCACAGGTCATAGTTCCCAGGGTCATAGTTCTGTTAAAACATAAACCTTTGGAACTATGAACTCTGGAACTATGACCTCTGGAACTAAGCCCTCTAGAACTTTGACGTCTGGAAATATGACCCCAGGAACTATGACCTGTGGAACTTTGACCTCTGGAACTATGACCTGTGGAGCTTTGACCTCTAGAACTATGACCCCAAGAAATATGACATATGGGACTTTGACCTCTCAAACTATGACTTCAAAAAATTTGACTTATGGAACTGTGACCTTAGGAACTTTGACCTTGGTAATTATGACCTAAGGAACTATGACCTCAGGAACTATGAGTTGTGGAGCTATGACCTGTGGAGCTATAACCTAGTCATAGTTCCACAAGTCATTATTCCATAGGTCATAGTTCCTAGGGTCATAGTTCCAAATGGAGTAGTTCCAGAGGTCATAGTTCTAGAGTTCAAGGTTCCAAAAGGTGTAGTTCCAGAGGTTATAGTTCCACGGGTCATAGTTCCCGGGGTCAAAGTTCCATAGGTCATATTTCTTGGGGTCATAATTCCTAGGGTCATAATTCTCGGGGCTTCTATATATGCGCATATATAGAAGCTCTATATATGGAAGAGAGCTTTCGTATATGCACATTTTGGCTTCCACAAATACGCATATACGGAAGACAAAATGCGCATATACATAATAGAGTTTTATTATATGCGCATTTACGAAAGAAAAAAAATGTGCATATACGGAGGCCAAAATGCGCATTTACGGAAGCCAAAATACACATATACGGAAGCTATCTTCCGAATATGCGCATTCTATCTTCTATATATGCATATTTTGGCTTCTGAAATGCACATATACATAAGCTCTATATACGAAAGAGAGCTTCTGTATATGCGCATTTTGGCTTCTGTAAATGTGCATATACGGAAGGCAAAATGTACATATACGAAAGAGAGCTTCCGTAAATGCGCATTTTTTTTTTCCATAAATGCACATTTTTCCTTCCGTAAATGTGCATATATGGAAGCTCTCTTCCGTATATGCACATTTTTCCTTCTGTATATGCGCATTTTGGCTTTCGTAAATGCGCATTTACGGAAGTCAAAATGTGCATATACGGAAGAGAGATTTACAGAAGCCAAAATGTGCATATACAGAAGCTCTCTTCCGTATACGCGCATTTTGGCTTCCGTAAATGCTCATTTTGGATTTCGTATATGCACATTTTTTCCTTTCATAAATGCGCATATACGGAAACTCTCTGCCATATATGCGTATTTTGTCTTCTGTATATGCGCATTTACATAAGCCATAATGAACATATATGGAAGCTCTCTTCTGTATATAGAGCTTCTGTATATGTGCATGTACAGAAAACAAAAATGTGCATTTATAGAAGAGAGCTTCTGTATATGTGCATTTTGGCTTATGTATATGCGCATTTATGGAAGCCAAAATGCGCATATACGGAAGTCAAAATGCGCATTTACAGCCAAAATGCACATATACGAAATTTCGCATATACGGAAGTTCTCTTCCATATATGTGCATTTTGGTTTCCGTAAATGTGCATATACGGAAGCCAAAATGCACATATATGGAAGCTCTCTTTCGTAAATGCACATTTTTGTCTTCCGTAAATGTGCATATACAGAAGACAAAATGCACATATATGGAAGAGAGCTTTCGTATATGTGCATTTTGGCTTCTGTATATGCGCATTTATGAAAGCCAAAATGCACATATACGGAAGAGAGATATGCACATTTTGGCTTCCGTAAATGGGCATGTATGGAAGAGAGATTCTTTATATGTGAATTTTGGCTTCCGTAAATATGCATTTAAGGAATCCAAAATGTGCATATACGAAAGTTATTTATATGGAAGAGAGCTTCCGTATATGTGCATTTTGGCTTCCGTATATTCACATTTTGGCGTATGTAAATGCGCATATACGGAAGCCAAAATGTGCATATACGAAATCTCTCTTCTACATATGCGCATTTTGGCTTTCGTATATGCGCATTTATGGAAGGAAAGAATGTGCATATACAGAATCCAAAATGCACATATACAGAAGAGAGCTTCCGTATATGTGCATTTTGGTTTCTGTATATGCACATTTACGGAAGCCAAAATGTGCATATATGGAATCTCTATATATGAAAGAGAGCTTCTGTATGTGCACATTATGGCTTCTGTAAATGCGCATATACGGAAGCCAAAATGCACATTTACGGAAGTTATCTTCCGTATATGGGCATTCTATCTTCTGTATATGCGCATTTTGGCTTCTGTAAATTTGCATATACGGAAGCCAAAATACGCATATACAAAAGTTCTATATACGGAAGAGAGATTCCGTATATGCGCATTTTGGCTTCCGTAAATGTGCATATACGGAAGACAAAATGTACATATACGGAAGAGAGCTTCCATAAATGCGCATTTTTGTTTTCCGTAAATGCAAATTTTTTCCTTCCGTAAATGCTTATATATGGAAGATCGCTTCTGCATATGCACATTTTGCCTTCTGTATATGTGCATTTTGGCTTCCGTAAATGCTCATTTATGGAAGCCAAAATGCGCATATATGGAAGAGAGATTTACGGAAGCCAAAATGTGCCTATACGGAAGCTCTCTTCTATATATGCGCATTTTGGCTTATGTAAATGCAGATTTTGGCTTTCGTATATGCGCATTTTTTCCTTCCGTAAATGCGCATATACGGAAGCTCTCTTCCATATATGCGCATTTTGTCTTCCATATATGCCCATTTACGGAAGCCATAATGCGCATATATGGAAGATCTCTTTCGTATATCGATCTTCCGTATATGTGCACTTTGGATTTCGTAAATGTGCATATACAAAAGTCAAAATACACATATACGGAAGCTCTCTTCCGTATATACGCATTTTGGCTTCTGTATATGCACATTTTTTCCTTCTGTAAATGTGCATATACGGAAGCAAAAATGCGCATATAGGGAAGAGAGCTTTTGTATATGCGGATTTTGGCTTCCGTATATGCACATTTACAGAAGCCAAAATGCACATATACGGAAGCCAAAATGCACATATACAGAAGCTATCTTCCATATATGCGTATTCTATCTTCTGTATATGCGCATTTTGGCTTCCATAAATGCGCATATACAAAAGCCAAAATGTGCATATACGGAAGACAACATGTGCATATATGGAAGAATAAGGGCATTGGAGAAAGAAGAAAATCTGAGAATTTAAAATAGGGAGATTTCAGAGGGGGTCTTAGCTGTGGAAGTGTTTTTCTACCTAGAAGAAGGGGAAACCGTTGAGCAAGGGTGCATAAAAAAGGAGGATGTGGGTGTTTTTTAGAGCATGCAAGAAGAAGATAAGAGGATTAAGCATGTAGAGACTTACATGCATGTATATAAATATGAGAAGAGGAATGATGTTGAGAATTGCATCCCATAAAAGGTTGTGGAAACCTTCGTGAAGAGTCTTGGAGAAGATAATAAGTTGGTAGCTAAAGGCTACTCGAAGGACGAGATTATAGAGGATAAAACTGTTGAAGATCAGGATGACTTTCAAGTTGCAGAAAAAAAATAGGCCTAGGAGTAGTGGGGAATGTAATACATCTCTAGGATATGAAAGAAGGAGACATCATTTACAACATGGTTGAATGAGGGACCATCGTGGTGAAAATTGTCATAGAAACTGAGGCGAAACTTTGCCTACGTATGGTGATATTTTAGTTCATACAAAAGAATTTGGTTGCCAACATGAATTTTTTTTTAGAGGTGAAGATATTAGAGGAAAATGTGTTGGAACTTCGTGTAGTCGACATATTATCCCAAGTGGATTGGGATAGCTCAAGATTGACTGATGGATATGAAAAATCTATGGAGAGAGTGAAATATTGGATGTAGACGTTCAGAGTGTGTGAATGGGACACTGTGGAGAGTGAGTCATGGTTTGATAGTTTGAGAAAGTTGAAAAAACTAGAGTGAAATACCTCTAAAACTAGAAGTTTAGAATTTTGAAAACAAAGGCAATATGATGCACAGTCTCCATCAACCCCGCCAAATTTCCTGGAGATCCTAGAATCTTGAATGTGGATGCATGAAGTTTGAAAAGGGTACGCACTTTGATTTTAACTCATATTTTACACTAAGTTCTATTAGGAGAGTTAATCAAGTGGGAAACAAACTCCCTTAGTTGTTGTGTGGGAGTATTTTAAGAGGAATGATTGAGTATGCCAGGGGAGAGCTTCAAAAGAGGAGGCAATGAGGACTTTTGCTAAAGGGGTTTTGTCAAAGAGTTTTGGCAGTGTTGTGAATGATTAGGAGGAGCAACAAAGAACAACTCAAAGTAGCAGAGGGGAAAATACTCAGAGGAGTCAGGCATGTATGCTCAAAGGAGTCATGTAATGCTTGAAATTATCCCCTTGAATGCCAGAGGGTGTTCTGAGTCTGTTGGATGTCAATTTGAGTGACCTATGTTCCATTAATAAAGTTGCACAGTTGGGATTTAATCTAACTTGTCTAAGGATTAAGTGCTAGTTTATTAATATGCAACTAGGATACTACATGTGTTGACCTAAGGGTTTTGTATAATGTAATGGAGACTTTGATTATTATTTAAAGTAAGTGGTACTCTATCTCTAAAATTCTTTGTTTGAAACTAATGAATGTATGATTTTTGTGTTTATAGTTCAACATTTGGGCCTACCCCACTTCGCCTGCATCATTTTAGTATCAGAGAAACCATGATAAAGATTTTTCCAGGTCTATACCTATAGCAATCAAGGGTCATTATTTCTTGAAGAAAATCAAGATCTATACCTATAGAAACCTAAGGTATCCACATCATTTTGGGTTATAGTTGGAGACTTCACCATCAAGTTAGTTTGAGAGAAGAACTAAGTGTGCTCAAAGGAGCACTAGATTGCACAAAGGGGCATTATTGTTACCTATGCGTAATGCATGGGCTATGAAAAGCCATATTGTGAATAATTTTATGAAAATGAGTTGTTGAGAAGCCAAAGAGAGATTGGTGAGCTATAGTTAAATTGCAGATAAAAAGTTATCTCGCTTTAGTAATCAGTGTTGTGGCATTAGAAAGAAATAAAGCACATGTGAGTGTTTGAGGACATCAAGTTGGCCCAAGGAAGCCATATTGAGGACCGTTGGATTGATAGAGTAAGTGTTATTTGTTTGCTTGTGTAGGTTAAATTGCAACAGGTCAAAAATGGCAAAGGTGAAGCGAGTGAGCCAAAAAGAGAAAGAGTGGATCAAGGAAGGCATACAAGTGATTAGGAAACTAATCAAACAACATGAAGAAAAACAACAAAGTAAAGTAGAGATTTGAGCCATAAAAGGAAGAATAAGGGCATTGGAGAAAGAAGAAAACCAAATAATCCAAAATAGGGAGATTTCAGAGGGGGTCTTAGCTGTGGAAGTGTTTTTCTACCCAGAATAAGGGGAAGCGCTTGAGAAAGGGTGAATAAAAAATGAGGATGTGTGTGTTGTTCAGAGCATGCAAGAAGATGATAAGAGGATTAAGCATGTAGAGACTTACATGCATGTATATAAGTGTGAGGAGAAGAAAAATGTTGAGAATTTCATCCTAGAAAAGGTCGTGGAAACCTTGGTGAAGAGTATTGGAGAAGACAAGAAGCTTGTAGCTAAAGACTTCTCAGAGGATGAAATTATAGAGGATAAAACCATTGAAGATAAGGGTGATTTACAAGTCACAGAAAACAAAGGCCTAGGAGTAGTGAGGAATGTAATACATCTCTAGGATATGAAAGGAGGAGACATCATTCACAATGTGGTTGGATGAGGGACCATCGTGGAGAAGATTTCCATAGAAACCGAGGTGAAACTTTGCCTATGTACGATGATATTTGACTTAATAGATAGGAGTTTGGTTGTCGACATGAACAAAATTTTGGAGGTGAAGATTGTAGAGGCAAATGTGTTGGTACTTCATGTACTTGACAGATTATACCAAGTGGATTGGGATAGCTCAAGATTCACTGATGGATATAAACAATCTATTGAGAGAATGAAATATTGGATGTGGAAGTTCGACGTGCATGATTGGAAAATTGTGGAGAGTGAGTCATTGTTCGATAGGTGGAGAACACTGAAAAAACTAGAGTGCAATACCTCTGAACCTAGAAGTTCGGAATTTTTGAAACAAAGGGAGTATGATGCATAGCATCCATCAACCCTACCACATTTCTTGGAGATCATAGAAGATTGAATGTGGATGCATGCAGTTTGAAAAGGGTACCCGTTCCCGATTTTAACTCAGAGTTTACACTGAGTTCTGTTAGAAGCATTAATTGAGTGGGTAACAAACTTGTGCTCCCTTAGCTGCTGCATGGGGGTATTTTAAGAGGAACAATTGAGTATTCTAGGGGAGAGCTTCAAAAGAGGAGGCAACGAGGACTTCTTCCAAAGGGTTTCTTTTAGAGAGTTTCAACGAGTTTTGGCGGTGTTGTGAATGCTTAGGAGGAGCAAGAGAGAACAACTCAGAGTAGAAAAGGGAAAAATACTCAGAGGAGCTAGGTGTGTATGCTCAAAGTCATGTAATGCCCAACATTATCCCCTTGAATGACAAAGGGTGTTTTGAGTCTGTTGGACACCAATTTAAATGACCTGCATGCCATTAATAAAGTTGTGTAGTTGGGCTTGAATCTACCCTGGCTGAGGATCAAGTGTCATTTTATTGATATGTAACTAGGTTACTGCATGTGTTGACCTAAGGGTTCTGTATAATGTAATGGTGACTTTTATTACCACTTGAAGCAAGTGGTACTCTGTCTCTGCAATTTTCTATTTGAAATTGATGAATGTATGATCTTTGTGTTTATTGCGCATTCTGTCTGCATCAAAAGAGTTGGAGAAATATTGCAAAAAGCAGGGTATTCACAACGAGCTTACAATTGCCTATACACCTAAATGAAATGAAATAGAAAAGTGTAAGAATTGTGTTATTCCAGACATGGTGTGTTGTCCATTGAAATGTTGTGTGGAGTATTTGGGCTGAATGTTTCAATTCCATAGTGTATCAGATAAATTGAAATCAAATGAAAGTTGTGTGGAACATTTCACCTGAAGAAACATGGAGTGGGCGCAAGCCTACCGAGAAACACTTGCACATATTTGGGGGCACTACTTATATGCACATACCAAAGGAAGGTGATAAGTATGTGTTACTTGATTATGATGAACATTCAAAGGAATCTCAGTTGTGGGATTTTGAAGATAAGAAGCTTGTGGAAAAACAGAGTGTCATATTTGATGAAGCAAGCACACTTGTGAAAGGACCAGTTTATTTACATTCTATTGAACATAGAAAATTTCCATGAATCTGAATCTGAAGGTGAAGAATTTTAATTTAAAATTTGAAAATAACTTAAAATTTAAAATTAAAAAAAAGTTTTACCAAAATCAAAATCACATGGGTTATATTCTCAAATTAATTTATCTGAATTTATCTAAAAGACTACATTAATCCAAATTGGTGTATGAGAACGCCTCTTCACACAGATTTGAACTTGTGACCTTTTAGGAGAAAATACATGTTTTTAACACGTTCTACTTTTTGGGTTTTTTAGCCAAAATTCTGCAATGTAAATTTGGACAAAATGACTATTTTCTGTTGTTTAAATTGTATTTTTGAATGCATAAATGTATTTAGCATGATGAAAAACCCTTGGGGCACTAGGATTATACAAACTTAGCCACTCAAATCTACAGATCCAACCATTCATCATGGGTAAAATCAAATGGAAAAAGTTGCCAGAAAACCTCCAAAAGATAAAATGTTTAGACTACTACGTTCTTAACCATTAAACCCACTCAAATTGTTTGTTAACAAATGTTTGTTTTGCAAGTAATGTTTATTGGATTTTTGGGAATTGTTCCATCCTCCCGTTATTAGCATGCCATGCATGCTTTTTAAGACGTTAGTCTTAGTTAAGCTACGGGGATGAGTATAGGGATTATGTGATAATTATCAACCATTGGTAATACAACTGAGAACATATATGCCCATCATAGATGTATATGAACATCGTATTTAATTAAGGAATGAAATGAAAAGATACACCAAGACATTTTTTTCAATGATATTATCAACTCGGTAAGTACCTAGTGGTTTTGTTCATAATTTCACTGCATCATCACAACACTGGTGCCCTACGGTGGCATCTTCGAAGTATATGGTATAGGCAACCTTCATGAGAAAGATAATGGTGCTTACTCAACTAAACAATGTTTGGCTGGAAATGTTTTGAATGAGTTACTGGTAACAAGATCTGAGATTTATGTGTTTGTGTCTTGTTGTCAGCTCGCAGATGAAAATGGTTTTCTTGGTAGATCTATGGAAGGTTGTATTTCAGTTGATAAAAAAGAAAGAAAGAAAATAGATATTGTGGGCAGTCAACTAACCAAAAATCCTTATTTACTATTTCCTTATTTACTTATTTTTTTATGAAAGAAAACCATTTATATTACTTTTACCAAGCTATAATTATAAAACCACCAGAGGCTTTGGAGGATTGCCTCTTATACCATTCGTGTTTTTCCCCTACGGACAACTAGAACCATATTCAAATTCAATAATCTGCGTGGGAAGCTCTTTGTGAACAGATTTTATTGTAGGGAAACAAAACTATAGAACAGGTTTCAATAGATGCAGGAGAACTGATCATCCTCGATACTAAATAGAGTTAAATGCTCAAAACATAAAACATACACAAAGTACTCAAGTTTTTCAAGAGCATAAATATAATGTCCCATAACAGAGTGGAGCCACTGTTAGCAACTAGTTTTGCATACAATCTTGGGGTTATTTTCAACATCAACGATCCGCTTTCCATTAGTATTATCTTCCTGGGCCTTATTGATTTTTTTCAATTAGAAGCATGATTACATGCATTCATCCTCAAATCATCTAGGAATTCCTACTCGGACATGTCCTTCTTTCTCATCCAAGAGTTGAGATTGCTGAATATTGCCCAAGCTCTGTGGATCATTTATTTACCACCTTGGATACATTGTCCCGATTCTCATTCTCCATCAATCTGTGAACCCTTTTAATTTGACCTGTGTGAGCACCGTGCTATTTATGGCATTTTGGTGGTGTTGTGACTCTGAGTTTCCAATGTCACGGTAATAAGAGACGAGAGGTCATAGTATATCTTGTGGTAAGTGTCCTGCTGCTGCATAGATGGAGTTGATTCCTTTGCGAAGAAAACCAATTAAATTCGTGGCATTTTTTTCCTTTTTCGCTTGCAAATGGGCGTTCTTAAGGTCCAAAACGATTGTTGAATGCCAACATAGAGGATATTTGAAAAAGTGCTACCATTCAGCCACTAGAGATGTGCTAGTATCTCGAAGCGTCTGAGGGTGTGCAGTGGGTTCTCGCTTTTTTCGAAGTGCTTGAGAGTGCGTAGTTAGACGGGCTGAATTGCTGAAATTTGAAAGGATCAAATTGGAAAGGCAGTTCAAATTTAGCTTGTTATTTATTTTATTTTTTATGTTGACTATTTAAAATAAATTATGTTTTTTAAAAAGAAAAAACAAAAAAAGAGAAATGTGTTTCATCCAATCAAATGTATGCTTTATGCTTTATAGTTGTTATACTTTTTTTTAGTGGTTGTACTTTCGATACTTCCCCACTTAGTGGATGAGATGGGATGTTAAACGGCTGCCCCAGGAACCCAAGGCTATAGACTATAAAAAAATAAGTTTTAGTTAATAGAAAATATAGATTATAAAAATGGAGGAAAATGATATGAGGAAGCAAATTAAACACATGTTGAAAACCTAAAAAATATGAGGAAGCAAATTAAACACATGTTGAAAACCTAAAAAACATAAGTAGAATGACACACAATTAAAGGGTTTGAAAATAAGTTAAATAACAATTTGTTTCCAAAAAAAAAAATTGGAGGATATAAGATACACAAAGAGGAAATAAATAAATAAATAAAAATTAAACTAAGAGGGTATAGAAACTCTCTTTCAAATTTGTGATGGAATTGACATCCCAATATAGTATTTTGTTTCCAAAAAATTAGAGGATGTAAAATACATAAAGAGGAAATGAACAAATGTTTTTTTAAACCCAAGGAGAAAATTTATAGAAACTCTCCTTCAAATTTGTTAATGGAATTGACATCCCAAATGCAAGGCATATTGGTATATGTTGTTACTTCAAGAAGATACTAGTATACACCAATAATTGATATATCAGATAGCCTTCAAAAATCTTTTGATTGCTTTCAAGTGCCTTTCAACCATCAACATGACCTTGTGTTTAGAGGTCCACATATTTCAATCTCGTCAACTTGGTGTATGTAGTGTTTTTATGTATTGAAAAATACCAAAGGTACATACTTTTGCATTTGACACATTAGTTGAGGAATTTTTCTATTCCAATACCATATACATTTTTTCTTTATGGATTTCTTTAGATGACAACCATCTCCACATGATGCAATAAAATCACAAGTTTCAACAAAATAATTGCACCAAGAGTAGCCAGGTGTTCTACAGCCTAGTATGGGGGAGATGTTGTCATGTTAGCGTTAGGTTAGGTTAGCTAATGTTTGATTAAACAGTAAGGAAAATTGAAGTCAACTCAATTGAAAAAAATGTCTTAAACTTGAATAAACACCGAGAAGGATCAAATTTCTTAAGGTGTAATTTTTTTTAATCATTAAATATGAAAGAATTAATACTTGGCATGGAATGGAATGACAAAAAAATTACACCTTAAGAAATTTGATCCCTCTCAGTGGTGCTTGATAGATCCAGGTTTAAGATGGATCTACGTTGGTAATTTTACAATGCAAGTAAATCACATGTCAACAAGTTATTTGACTACTAATGTCAACAAGAATGAATCAAGTTTTTCATCACATGATTGGACCCTAAATGTCACTACAAACTTTGAATATTTAATCTTTGTTACTCCTTCCATCTAAGATTCTCCATAATGACTCTATAACATTCTTCCTGATATGCATTGTATCAAATAAATGAGCTACTTACAGGTGCTCATATAGGAAAACCAACTGAATTGGATTTAGTATCTTTCCCTTCTTCATGGAAGCCCATTAAAGTGTTGACAACCTTTATGAAACATAAATCAAATAAAGTTATTTGACTACTTATGTCAACAAGAATGAATCAAATTTTTCATCACATGATTGGACCCTAAATGTCACTACAAACTTTGACGATTTAATCTTTGTTACTCCTTCCATCTAAGATTCTCCATAATGACTCTATAACATTCTTCCTGATATGCATTGTATCAAATAAATGAGCTACTTACCGGTGCTCATATAGGAAAACCAACTGAATTGGATTTAGTATCTTTTCATTCTTCATGGAAGCCCATTAAAGTGTTGACAACCTTTATGAAACATAAATCAAATAATAATAACTTTTAGATATGATAAAAATGATTGAATATAACTAAAAATTGCATAACTTTATATATGAAATGGATACCAATCACTTACCTTGATTCTTATTATATTCAAATTTCCATATTCGAGGTTATTTTTCTTGTTTTTATTCTAATATTTTCCTTCTTATAACAGAAAGCTCGAACTCGTGACCTCTCCCCCTACCGAGAGAGTATTTCCATATCTTACCAACTATACTATCCATGGGAGATAAACTTGGTTATAGTGATTATACTTATTCTGTGAATAATGTTAAACTTGATTATTCTCTTTAAAGATTTTTAAATACTTAAAAATAAAAACTTTATATTTTATAATGTAAACCAGCATTGAAGATTGAAACATATTATATTCACATCAATGGAAACATATTATATTTATATATATGTATATTATTTAATTTTGAAATATAATTATAAAATTAACTAATATTTATTGCTTTAAATAAAGGTAAGACTTTTTTAATCTTGGAAATTAATTAAAAAGAATGGTATCCTTCTATCCAAACTATCAAATAAATTTCAAAACATTGTGGACAATGTTTTTTGGATTTTTAATACTTAACCTCATATTCAATAGCTATATTTTATATTAGAATGGAAGCAATGTTTAGTTTAACTTATTTAATAACAATTTCATAAGTGGTGAAGTCTTTTGAGCTTGAAATAAGAGTAATAGTTATTATAATGATCAAAGGTAAGATTAATAGAAACAACTATTATAATTGTTAAAGGGAAGATTAATGATGTTTTGATATCCAATTTTTAACATTAGCAAGGTTTTCATCAAAAGTTATGATTGTTAAAAAATATGAAACACTATTAATAACCAAAATAAGATGTCATTTTTATCTGGTAGATATGTTTTGATTATCAAAATATAAATTAGATTCACAATTTTCATGAAAAATGAGTTACAACAAGAAATATGTGGAATCAAGTTCCTACTTTATCAAACAAAATCTTCCTAAAATCTTATTTCAAAAACTACTTACAACTCTAATTGTAAAATACACCAAGAAACACCATTGCCAAAACAACCACTCACAAAAAAATTCACTTGACATAACATTTTCTTCATCATACTTTTGTTGATGCTTCAAATCTTTTGAAAAAGTTTTACAATTAATGCAATGTGCATAACCTAGCAACTACAAAAAAATATTTTAAATATGAAAGTCAACATTGGGACTAGCTTCAAATCTTTTGGGAAAGTTTTACAATTAATGCAATATGCATAACCGAGCAACTACAAAAAAATATTTTGAATATGAAAGTCAACATTGGGACTAGCAGGGACTTATGCATATTGTGGAAAGTTGAGAAAAATAAGTTAAAGGGAGTTAATATATCACCAATAACACATGTCAATTACTAAATTCATGTATTAATGAATTATATTGATTAGTAAAAATAATTACCCTTAATTTGTAATGATCATAACTTAGTAATTCACAAACAATTTTTTATATTAAATTTATTTTATAAGTAAAATAATTTAATATTATTAAAAAGAGATTTTAAAAGCCAATGTTGACTTCAAATTTGATCCCTTGTTAAATCCAACTATATACATCAAACTCTCAAGGTATACAATTACTCTATCAAATGCTTAAAGTTTGTTGTATGGCATAGTGTATGTGGGTGTGGACGCCACTCAAAATCTTTACCAAGATGTGATGGAAAAAAAATAGCCAAGGGAGCCAATTGGCATCCATCTTAAAAGCAATGGTATTTAGTATAGAAATTTCAGTCTACGGCTTAATGTTTTATATTTTAGAGTGAGAGACGTAAGAGAGCAAATCAAAGTGATTCCCTTACTTTATCACACCCACCCATAGGTAAAATCAAGTTAGCAACAGTTCTTTTAAGAGATTGGAGTTTATGGTTCTTGTCTGTCAAGAGATTGAAGTTGATGGTTATCTTCTGTCACTAATGGACGGGATCCCCAGAACAAACATTGCATTTGCACTTGAATGACACTGGTGGCACATTATAAAATAAAATCCATATAAAGTGTTTTATTTATGGTGATGATACCGTGTGAATGACAATTTCTAAGTGGTCTTTAAACATTTAAAAGAAGGTCTCTTTAAAAAATTAGAGAAAAATTAAATGATTATTTTACTTATTTTTGGGTAGTTGGTCAAATTGAAGTATCAACCATTGAAATTAAAAGCTCTGCTTTTTCTTCAATGCTGGGTGTGAGATCGAAGTTGATAGTTATCGGTTGTCACCCAAAGAACTACAATATATTATGGTGAGGGATTTACGACACCATGTGAATGGTCATGATGCTTCAAAGTGTTCAAAAGCATTGAAAAAAATATGTTTAAAATTTCATTAAATATATAATTTAAGTTTTAGGATGATTCAAGTATGATGGAATTTCATTCTAATGGTTTTGGAAAATTGATTTTTGAATTAATTTATAAAAATTATTGATATTCAAATTGATTATGGAATTTGAGGGAGATGCTTCGGAGCAAGGCTGAAAACCCTAGCGAAACCCTACCCTGTGCGAATCGTTTCCTCTGCAGTCAAAACGACCAGATAAGAGATGCCGACCAGATCTAATACGTAGTGGTTGACTGCACAGGATGAGCCCAAAAGGGGGGAGGTAACCCCCCTCGTACCGAAATGTTGCAGCAAATGACAGAGCAGGACTGTGTTCCAAGCGGCCTGATTTTGAACCGCCGCCACACCTAAGAGATCAGCTCATAGCCAAGAAGCAAGGATTCAAAAAAGCAATGGATGTTGAGCCGAGCACGTCTCATCCAAAGGCATCTCGAGGATGGGAACCAGAGAAATGCATTCCCCAATCTGATAAACCGCCACAATATCTCATAAGCTCAACCAGGGTTGGGGAATACACCCAGTTCATGAGAGAGCACACCCTCAACGACAAGTTTCTGGATCTTTGGCCTTCAGAACGAGATCTCATGAGATGGATTAAAGACTAGTGGAACCCCAAGGGGGATTACGAAGTGCAACTCAGCTCCAAGGGGTTCTTCATGATCATCCTCTACAATATGGAAGATAAGGAAAAAATCTTTGATAATGGGCCATACTTTTACAACTCAGTTGTTCTATTTCTTCGATTATGGACGGACCGATTCATCCCAGAGAAAGAATATTTCCTAATGGCTCCAGTCTAGATAATGATATACTCCCTGCCGCCGCAGGAGTTCTGGTTGGAGGAAATCCTAATGGGTATAGGGAATACATTGGGAAGATATGTCAAATCCTCGAAAGCCACAAAGCAGAGGAAATACACTTCTTATGCTCGGATATGTGTCTACATGGACATATCAAAGGATTTACCAGTATCTGTAACCCTAGAATATCAGGATGAGGACTGGAATCAAACGATAGATTACGAGCATATTCCCTTTTGTTGCAGGACCACAAGCATAGCCACATTTTCCATGACTATCCCTTGAATGCCCATAATCCTAAAGTAGGAGAGTGGAAGCAAAAGGATTGCTTCACCACAGTCACAAGCAGAAAACAACATCCACCCAAAAAATAGGCTCAAGATATTGCTCCGAAAATATCCACTAAAAACTCCTACAACATTCTTAACCAACTCCCGGAGGAAGAGGAGGTTGGAGATCCACATAAAAAAGACAGCCAGGAAAAGGAAAAGGGTAAAGCCAAGTACCAAACTTAAATAGGCAAAGACGACAACCAAGACACATGACCTACAGAAAATACCTATGTGGATGAGCCGAAAGAAAGTGGGGACACTCTAATGCAGCTTGATGACCAAGATCTGGAGGATATAGATCTCGAAAAGTTGGAGGAAGCCTTCAATCGAAAGGATTTACAAACCATCCAAGTGGAACAACTCTAAAAGGTTCACAAAGTATTCATTGACTCCATGGCAGGCTCGACCTTGCAACTAGGGATATCTCTAAACCCAGCCACTGAGCTCAAACGAACCTCCCATGAAAGAAAGAGACGAGGGTGTAAATCTGCACAACAACTCATCAAGGAAGTAGGCAATTTCATGCTCAACTCGGGGCAGATCCAGAGACTCACAGAGGGATATCTCCATCCACCCCATAACTCATCATGATGAAGATCATAACATGGAACATCAGAGGGCTCAATGGAAGATCCAAGCAAAGGACTCTTCGAGACTGTATTCGTGTTGAGAATCCAAACATTATCCTTTTGCAGGAAACAAAATGTGTTGGTGTAGAAGTGGTAGATATTTTTCTGCGCTGCTGGAGAGGTTGTGAGTTCCTTCATACAGACTCCAACGGAGTGGTAGGAGGTTTGTCTATCCTATGGAATCCAACTACAGTCATCATAGATCAACCCTTCTCAACAGTTGGCATGCTTACGGCTCAATTCAAGGTCATAGGATCAAACAAAGAAGGCGTGATCACAAATGCGTACGAGCCTCAAAGTGCTCAGGACAAAGAACTATTTTTGAAGAGAATAGCCACCATCAAAATTCTGTTGGGTTCACCCAATTGGTTGCTAGGGGGTAATTTCAATATCATCCTAACGTTGGAGGAAAAGACAGGAGGCACCAAGAGGCTCGATCAAGATAGTGGTAAGTTCTGAGGCCTCATAGACCAACTGGGTTTAATTGATATAGAAACTAGAAATGGCATTTTCACCTGGTCCAATCTCAGATCCGGGCATCAACATGTTGCTTGCATATTGGACCATTTCCTCCTCTTAGAATCCTTCCTGTTGGAGGACCCCATCATTGAAGCCAACATCCTCCCGAAACTAGGCTCAAATCACTGGCCTATTTCGCTTTGTCTTGATACCGGGGCGGCGCCCAAACTTAAACCTTTTAGATTTGAGAAGTTCTGGCTCTCTCACCCATACTTTCAAAATATTTCAGAGTCCTGGTGGAAGAAAACTGAAATAGATCATGGAACATGCATGTACAAATTCCAAGAGCGGCTCAAAGACTTTAAATCACAACGAAAGAGATGTAAAAGGAATGTATTTGGGAACATCCTGCAAAGAATGCAAGAAATCGAGCAACGCTTGGAAACCCTACAAAATATCTTCATTACTTGGGACAGAACAACAACCTTAATGAAGGAAGAGGAGGAACTCAAGGAAGAACTGGATGAGAGAAAGGAACAGGAGGAAATACTCTAGAGGTAGAAATCTAGGGTACAGTGGATTAAAGAAGGCGAAAAGAACACCAAGTTCTTTCATCGATCTATGGTGCACCGAAGATACATCAACAAAATCACCCAACTGGAGGATGCCCAGGGAAATCCCATGAGGGACCATGAAAAATTTGTAGAGGAACTGATCAATTACTACAAAGACCTCCTAACAGAACCCGTCGATGATAGAATGCCAGTGATTAGTAAAATCACCAGGAACATACCCTCCCTGGTCACTCGGGAATAGAATGAAGTCTTGATGAGACCCATCACCCAAGAGGAGGTGGACCAAGCTATTAAATAAATTCCCCCAGGAAAAGCTCCAGGTCCAGATGGGTTCACGACATACTTATTCCATTACTGTTGGCCAATGATCAGAGAAGAAGTATGGCATATGGTGGAGGAATCAAGAACTTCAGGGCAAGTTCTCTCAGCCTTCAATGCCACCTTCCTTACGGTCATCCGAAAGGAGGAAAGGGTAACACATCCCAAGTAATATAGACTGATATCACTATGCAATGTCATCTACAAAATTATCACTAAGTTCATTTCCATACGTCTCAAACCAATTTTTCCATACATCATCTACAAAGAGAAAGCTGGCTACGTGGAAGGCAGGAAAATCATGGACAGTGTCATCCTAGCTCATGAAGTCATCCACTTGTTGAAAACAATAAGGATTCCAGTTATGCTCATCAAACTCGACATGTCCAAAGATTTTGACAGGATCAATTGGCAATACATGCGCTCCTTCCTTGAGGCCTTTGGCTTCAACAGTCTTTGGGTGGCATGGATCATGAGGCTCACTTCCTCAACTTTCTTCTCTATATTAGTCAATGGAGTGCCCTCCCAACCCTTCTCTCCAACCAGAGGCATCCGACAAGGGGACTCCCTCTCCCCCTTTCTTTTCGTCATAATGGCGGAAGGACTAGGGCACTACATCAAGGCCTTTGTTGTGGAAGGCTCCTTTAAAGGTCTACCCCTGCACAACATCCAACCAACTCCCTCTCATAGCCAATTTGTCAATGACACTCTTTTGATGAACACACCGATAGCCCAGGAAACCACTAACCTCAACTCAATCCTCACAGACTTGGCAAGATCTTTGAGAGTAGAACATTCATGGTGGATATTTGTAAAAGATATTACATTATTAATGCAATAAAGGAATATTGTTTGCTGGGGTTTTTCTCCCTGTACAGGGTTTCCCCAGGGTATAATGTGTTGTTTATGTGCATATTTACTTATCTACATAGTTATTGCTATTCGATTATGATTTGGAATTGTTGAAGTGTATTAAGCTGGAAACAAAGTATTGAAGAAAACAAAAGAATTAATCTGCATAAGAAATCAAGCTCATAATTTAACATGGTATCAGAGCTTAGGGTGTGTTAAACGTGTTGAAGTGCAGCAATAGGTACACACAGATCCAAGCAAGCTTGATTAAGTTTCCAGTGTGAAGTCCATGGCATCCTCCATTTCAATCAGGGTGAGGATAGGCTCGAAGGAGCTACCAACTTCAATGTGTGGAAGCTCTGTATAATAAATATCTTGCAAGAGCATGATCTTGAGCAGTATGTGACCACAATGGTGGAGGAACCCACGAATAATGAAAGAATAACGACCTTCGAGAAGAGTCAAGCAAAGGCCAAGCGAATCATATTTGACTCAGTCAAAGACAGTATAATGCCTGCAATGACTTCGTTGATGACTTCCAAGGTATGTATGGATACCTTGGTGAATCTGTATGAGAAACAGACTCCAAGTTAGAAGAGGACACTTAAGCATAAGATTAAGTATTTGAATATGGAGAAAGGTGAATCAGTGGCATCCTTCTATTCCAGGATAGCCTAGATCAGAGATCATCTTTTGGTCACAAGGTTGACAGTGGACGATGATGATTTAGTGCGAGCCATTTTTTACGGTCTTCCTTCTTCATAGGAGAACCTCTTATCCAGTGTAAGTGGGAGAGAGATTCAGCCCACGTTTGAGAGGTTATGGCATGATTTCCTCCAAGAGGAGAGTCGCACAGCTACCAAAAGCAAGCCAACGAAAGAAGACCACTCATCCTTAGCATCAAGATTCAAGGGAAAGAAGAAAGGCACTTTCCAGAGAGGCTCTCAATGGAAGCCAAACACCAAAGGTACATTCAAAGGCAAGAATATTGATACATCTAAGATTAAATGCTTTAGTTGTAATAAGTTGGTTTAGAAATAAATATCCTAGGAAAGGGAAACATCATGCCTCAACTGCTGAGGATGATGAATCCAAAAGAAATCAGAAAAGTCCTCCTAATGAGAAATAAAATAGGAAAGAATATTATTTGATTTCTGCCTTATCCAGTTCAGTTTCCATGGGGCCGAAAACTTGGTTAGTAGACAGTGGTGCATCAAAGCACATGACAGGGTTCAACGAGATCCTCTCAGATTTCGAGACAAAATATTTTGCAGAGCAGATTGAGCTTGGGAATGACAAACGTTACAAGATAGAGGGAGTAGGCTATATCTCCTTTAGATTGAAATATGGGGCTAGACTTCATATTGATGAAGTATTATATGTTCCAGGGCTCAAGAAGAATCTACTATCAGTTTCAACCCTTGAGTACAAGGGATATTGGGTGATCTTCAAGGACATGAAGGCACTACTATGGGCTAAAGGTAGCCACTTAAGTACAACATAACCCATTGGAATTCACAGTGGAGGACTATACGTCATGTTAGGATAGTCATCTTAGGCATTGGCTCATGATGCGACTAGCTCTAGCGAGTTGTGGCACAGAAGACTTGGACATATTCATTACAAAGCTCTTCTAGATCTACAGAACTTGGTATGTGGCATGCCCTCTATTTCTCTTAGTAAAAATGAAATTTGTAAGGGATGCATGCTAGGTAAAAATATAAAGAAATCATTTTCTAGTAGTGACAACAGAGCTTAGGGCATCTTAGATTTGGTCCATTCTAATGTATGTGGTCCCATGTCATCTCCATCACTCGGTGGTTGTTTGTATTATGTCATTTTTATTAATGATTACTCAAGAAAATGTTGGATATATTTTCTTAAAGATAAAAGTGACACATTTGATAAATTCAAAGAGTGTAAATCCCTTATTGAAAAGTAGACAAGGAAACACATAAGAATCCTTAGAACAAAAAATGGAGGAGAGCTTGAATCTCTTCAGTTTGAGGATTTCTGCAAGTCAACAAAAATCAAGAGACAGTTGACCATGCCATATAACCCTCAGCAAAATGGTGTTGCTGAGAAAAAAAATAGGACTATTTGTGAGGCAACGAAAGAAATGATGTTTGACTAGGATTTGCCAAATTATTTATGGGAAGAAGCCACCTCCACTACTATGTATATTCAGAACAGGTTTCCACATGCTATTTTGAAGGACAAGACTCCTGAAGAGGTCTTCTCAGGGATCAAACCTGAAGTAGGGCATCTAAGGATATTTGGATGTCCTGTGTATATTCATGTCCCTAAGGAAAAGAGGACAAAGACGGAACACTCAGACAAGAAAGGGGTGTTTGTGGGGTACAGTGAGAACTCTAAGGCTTATAGGATTTATTTACCAGGTCAGAGGCAAATAAAGGTAAGCCAAGATGTGACTTTCCATGAGGAAGCCACATTTAAGAAATCTATAGAGCTTCAGCAGGATTCAAAAGAAATTCAACCAGCTTCATCCTCTTCTGAAAATGAAGAGTCAGATGATCAGAGGGAGGAACCTCGTGAAGGGACAAGTAATGAGCCCCTAGAACCCATTGAAGTGTTAGAAAGAAATATTTAAGAACCTCCAACCAAAAGGAAGCTAGGGTGGCTTAAAGAAATAGTGTGGGAAGTAGAAAGGATAGCTTCTCCCAAAGGAACTTTCAGGAAAAGGAAGAGGCCTCATAGGTTTGGAGGCTATGTTGCACTTATGATAAGTATCAGTGATGCCAAACCTTCTTCATTTGAAGAAGAAGATAAATTACAAGTATGGAAGGATGCCATGCTTGACGAATACAGGTATATTATAAAGAACAATGTTTGGGACATTGTGCCAAGGCCAAAAGACAAATCAGTGGTTTCTTCCAAATGGATCTATAAGATCAAACATGTAGCTGATGGAAGTGTGGAAAATTTCAAAGAAAGATTTGTAGCCAGAGGCTTCACTTAAAAAGAAAGAATTGACTATGAAGAGACTTTTTCCCCTGTAGCCAGGTATACCTCCATTCGAGCTATTATTTCTTTAGCTTCCGTACTTGGTTGGAAGCTACATCAGATGGATGTAAAAACAACATTCTTGAATGGAAAGTTTGAATATGAGGTCTTTGTGGAACAACCAGATGGTTTTATACTGCATAACAAAGGCACTCATGTATGCAACCTAAGGAAGGCCTTGTATGGTCTTAAGCAGGCTCCTAGAGTTTGGTATGACAGGATTGATGGATTTCTTAAAAGCCTGGGATTTCAGAAAAGTGATGTTGATGCAAATCCATACTTCAAGGTAAGAGGTAACCAACCTGTTATACTAATCCTATATATTGATGATCTCTTTCTAACAGGAGATGAAGGGCTAATATCCTGGTGTGAGAGGGAGCTAACCTCAGAATTCCAGATGAAATACTTAGGCTTGACGCATTACTTCCTAGGATTCGAAGTGTGGCAAAGACAAGGCGACATATTTCTGGCACAAGGAAAATACACAGTGGATGTACTAAAGAGTTTTGGTATGATGGATTGCAAATCCATGTCTACTCCGATGGTTACCAACTTGAAGAAGCTACATGATTCTGATACAAGTTCAGATTTGGTGGATTCCACCATGTATAGGCAGCTGATTGGATCATTGATGTACATGATCCACACTAGGCTAGATATATTGTATTCAGTGATTGCAATGAGTCAGTTCATGACTAAACCGAGATAGAGACATTGGGTGGCAGCAAATCACATCTTGAGATATCTCAGAGGGACCATTACTTATGGTCTGAGATATACATCTAGTGGTGGTTTATTTCTGCATGGGTATGCAGATGCTGACTGGGCAGGAAGCCCAGTGGATTGAAAGAGTACTTACGAATACTTCTTTAGTTTAGGATCCTCTATGATCTCTTGGTCAAGCTAGAAACAGGGATCCATTGCATAGAGTATAGTATAGGCTGAGTACATTGTAGCAAGTGATGCTAGCAAGGAAGCAGTATGGCTCAGAAAATTGGTTTCTAGATTGTTTGGTGACAAGCTCGAGATGACGGTGGTTCACTATGATAATCAAAGTTGCATAAAATTGAAACAGAACCCGGTATTTCACGACATGTCAAAACATATTGACATGAGGTACCACTACATCCGAGACTTGGTCCAGAGAAAAAATATAATGTTATAGTACATAGCCATGAGCGAGCAGGTAGCTGATATACTGACCAAGCCTCTGACCTCGAGACAATTTGTGTAGCTAAGAGGCAAGATTGGTGTGGTTGTGAATGACTCCCTCACTGAGAGGGAGTGTTAAATTTGGTAGCATCGACAATCATTCTCCAATGAGAGGGCATATGGGCCACCCTGAGGCTAGCCAGGGAGATTTGGAGAATCAACCAGTCTTGTGAGGTATTGAAAAAAGCCAGGGGGAATGTACAACCTCTATGATTCAAACCAAAATTCAGGACGAATGAGATTCTATGTGAGTCTAATGCAAAATTTAGGAGGAATATACAACCTCTATGAGCATAGACAGTCTAGTGCAAAAGTCAAGGGGGACGTACAACCTTTGTGAGCATAGAAAGACTAGTGCAAAAGTTAGGGGGAACATACAACCTCTGTGAGCCTAGTCAAACCTTGTGAGCCATGAGCAAAAGTCAAGGCATCTAGCAAAAGTTGGGTTGAATATAAAATTCCTATGAGCTAGAAACAAACGATATTCATAATATTGCAAATGATATAAATGTATTGATGTAGTGTGTTGGCACATGTAACATTATCCGCCATGAAGAGAATTTCGAATTGCCTTGTCAAGAGTTGTAACTAAAGTCTTGAATCTAGTTCTATGTTAGAACTAAAGTGTAATGTTGAGTTGCAACTAAATTCTTGATTCTAGTTCTATTTTAGTAATGTTGAGTTGCAACTAAAGTCTTGAGTCTAGTTCTATTTTAGAACTAAAGTGTAATGTTGAGTTGCAAC
>ML783949.1:20742-64864 GCA_009831015.1 Picea engelmannii | reverse complement strand
TTTAGAACTAAAGTTTAATGTTGAGTTGCAACTAAAGTCTTGAGTCTAGTTCTATTTTAGAACTAAAGTGTAATGTTGAGTTGCAACTAAAGTCTTAAGTCTAGTTCTAAGTTCAAACTAAAGCATGTTAGTCTCAACTCTAGTTCTAAGTTCGAACTAAAGTGTAATGCTGAGTTGTAACCAATCTCAAGTCTAGTTCTAAGTTTGAACTAAAGTGTAATGCTGAGTTGTAACCAATCTCAAGTCTAGTTCTAAGTTCGAACTAAATTATGAAGTTGATTTATGACTAAAGCATGAAATCAGGTTACTATTTCAAGCCTCTCCTCTACCCCTCTTTAGCCTATATAAGAAGACGACAAATCCTCTCTTCAACATAGTTTTGAAACACAGTTTTCATATGTAGGTTGAAGGTGAAGTAATAGAGGAGCACATCAATGATAAAGAGGCAGCATATCAGAGGTGTATTTCAGCAAGGTCTTTTGAGTCTTTGTCAGGTCAGAGTCATCTTGGCAAGCTCTTTGAGAGCAGAACATTCATGGTGGATATTTTTAAAAGATCTTACATTATTAATGCAATAAAGGAATATTGTTTGTTGGGGTTTTTCTCCCTGTACAGGGTTTCCCTAGGGTATATGTGTTGTTGATGTGCATATTTACTTATCTACATAGTTATTTCTATTCGATTATGATTTGGAATTGTTGAAGTGTATTAAGCTGGAAACAAAATATTGAAGAAAATAAAAGAATTAATCCGCAAAAGAAATCAAGCTCATAATTTAACAGTTGAAGCTTTAGGACTGGCCTTAAACCTTGATAAATCACAGCTCTATTTCTTCAATACCCCAATGGCTATCTAAAATCATATATCTCGACTTCTAGGCATCCCCAAGAGCTCCCTTTCGCCCAATTATATAGGCATCCCACTCACAGGGGAGGTTGCCCGTAATATCTCCTGGGGAAGCCTACTTCTCTCCATCTCCAACAGGATCAACAACTGGACCTTCAAATCACTTAATCTTGCAGCTCAATTGGTTCTTTTAAAGTTTGTTCTCCAAGCTTTGCCAACCTACCTCTTTACTACTCTAGCAACACCCCATTCTGTCATTAGGGCCATTAGAAACATCCAACGCAAGTTCCTGTGGCATGGGCATCACCCAAACAAGAAGTGGGCATTGGTAGGATGGGACAAAATATGCAGGCCTAAAGCCTTAGGGGGACTAGAGCTTCAATATCCAGGAAAACTAAATCAAGTAATGGGGGAAAAACTGTCGTGGTGATGGCTCAAGCACCCCACAGAACTCTAGGCACGAATATGGAAAAGGAAGTATGCTCCCACTACCAAATAAGAGAAACTAATTAGATTCAATGATTAGATTCAGGGATCCAATATCTGGAACATGGCCTGGAAGAATTGGATGCTCGTACAGAAGCATGCCTTTTGGGAGATATGTAATGGAGAACACTCCTTGTTCTAGAAAGACTCTTGGAAACAACAACCACCTCTATCTACCCTGGAAGACCTCATCCCCCTATGTCAACAAATGCAGTCCGGGGACTCCTTGTATGTGAAGGATATATCGAAAGAGAATGATCAGCACCGGCCTTGGCACAGGTGGAAAACTGAACCTCATGAACTTTACATTCATATAGAGCTATATCTATAGGCCTGGAAATACTGCGCTAAACAGAGGAAAATACACATAAGGGAGGGACCAGATATACTTAGATGGGGGCACTCCACAACAGGAAATTTCTCAATCAAAGAAGCTTACTATCTACAAGAAAATTACCATGAGAAACCAAGGGATCATATTTGGGGCAAGATCTGGAATCCAAGACTCTGGCTGAAAGTATCCATATTCTTATGGATTACCGTCCAAAACCGCATACTCACTTGGGATAATCTTCATAAACGTGGATTTATAGGCCCCTCAATTTGTCCCCTCTATCATCAACATGAAGAAATGATGAAGCACCTTGTCAACCTCTGCAACTACAGTGAGATCATTTGGGATATAGGGGCACAATTAATGCATCGCTCCATCAAAAATCGAGCTAGCATCATAGGCATAGTGGAGAATTGGGACTCAATTTACTATCAAAATCCAATATTGGATCGCATCTAGTAGCTTTTCCCTAGATTCACAATGTGGAAAATATGGAAAGAAAGAAACAAAAGGATTTTTCCCTTGATGACCTCCCCTCCTCTCTCAACCTGGGAATGAATTAGGAACCTTATATGGGAAATGATTAAGAGTGGACAGTGGTCCCAGGAGGACCTGAAGTGCAATCCGGGCGAAATCCATATCCTACAGGCCTGGCAGCGCAACCTCAGTGGTGAAAGATAGAACAATGGGGTCACTAGAAAAAACAACAGTCCAAGCACTTGGTCCCCCTCACCCCCTGGTTTTATTAAATTAAACTTTGATGGCGCGCCAAAAGGGAAGCTAGGTGCAATGGGCTTTGGAGCGGTCCTTCGAGATGAAGAGGGGGAAATTATGCATTATGCAACAGACTATCTAGGATTCAGTACAAATAATGCAGCTGAGATCTGGAGCCTTCTTAGAGGGATCAAGTTAGCAACAGACCATGACTTACATAATATCATAGTGGAGGAATATTCCCAGACTATCATTTAGCTTATCACTAAAATCATCCATGGATCACACCCCCTGAAGGTCTCACCTAGTTGGAGACTCTTAGGATTGCTGGAAGATTTCAATTCCTTCTTACGGCCCAATCTCACCCTAATCCCCTCACATGTGAAAAGAGAGGAAAACAAGATAGTTGACTCTCTGGAAAATGACGGCATGGATTCCATGGTGGAGATGATCCACTAGAATGTGCAAACCTCTCCTCGATTTGGACTTAGTCAGGAATGATTATTCGATCCTGGATGGGGTGCCATGTAGCTTCGAGAGGCCACGTAGTCTACCCCAGGCCCAAGACATAAATATGGCAGGTCGACGCCCTTCACCTCAATCTTGAATGAAGGGCGACCATTACTGCCTGTTGATACAGGGAGGACAACTCCCTCGCATAAAGTTGATGGTGGCACCAAGATGTAAATGTAGAGGAGGGTTCAGTACTATGGTCATGTCAAGCTTGGGCTTATCTCTCTTGCTCGGACAAGGTTGGCTCCATTTCTCTCTCACACTCAACCTCCCTGGTAGCTCCAAGAATGAGACTTGCATGCAGTGGATTCTTATTGCGCCTCCCCAGAGAATTATCAACCCTCATGTCCTATCCATACCAAAGGAGAGAGGAAAACCAAGGCACGACCCAGCCTGGTACAATCTAGCTGCCCGACAAAGGTGTGTGCAGAGGTTGAAACGTGCCCTGTCCATAGCTCAGACTCAACGTTGGGAGTGGCCAAGAACACTACCAATGGCATATGTTGAGGAGGATATTCTGGAGGAACCCATCCAGGTTCCTCCGAAGTCTCTCATCTTCACATTCCCGGATGATATGCAGTCCCCTAGGTGTAATCCAGCAAGCACAAGTGACCTGACTACCATGGAGGGAGCTACATTTATAATTGAAGATGAATTCCCAGGGGAATTCCCACATATGGATTCTACTGCCTCAATTCAGGACACAGATGACCCAGTTGGTACAACAATGGAGGATGACAAGGAGGTGGAGGTCATGGACACTAGTACAACTATGAATGAGGTCAAGGCGGTGGAGGTCTTGGTCACGGCACTGGAGGACTCAGGAGTCGAGGTGATGGGCCACCCCATCTTGGTGCCTCCACCACTCATTGCTCTCTCTGAATTATGCCATGATCCACCACCTTTCTTCCATCTGGATCATCTCGAGCTCATATTTGGGTTAAGGAGCCAGATGGCAGACCAGATACACTAGGACACCCTCATGCACCAAAGGATCGACACGCTATATGAAGCATTCTCAAACGCATTGAAAACTCAGTGATGCCCGACCTGCACAAGGCCCTTCGTGCTCTAGCCCAAGGATGACCCTTCCACAGGTGCTCTGGACGACATGCCCCTAGGTGCTAATGTTTAATTTCTTTGCTATGGATACCTCACACACTCTCGACCCAACTCTCGGTACTACAATGATGCAGTTTTACAGTTCAATCCTCTTTTTTCAGTTGGTAATTTTTCTTAGATGCATAGAACAATTCAGTCAGAACACGAATCCACCACCTTCCCTGGTTTCCATTTGGCAGGGCAGATAGCTATTTTGTTTAAAATTATCACAGTTTGCCACCTGTTTCGGTTTCCGCTAATTTGGCAGAACATGTGGCAGACTGCGGACATGTGGCATTTTTGTACTATAGAATCACAGTAATAGGAAACGCCCTTTTTTATTTACAAAAAAAAAAATATTGATGATGGAATTTTATTCCAATGGTTTTGGAAAATTGATTTTCGAATTAATTTATAAAAATTATTGATATTCAAATTGATGTAGTTCAAATATTCATTGTTTTGGATTTTTTTGGTATTTGTTTAGACTAATTTTGTCCTAAATCTGGTTGGGAATTGTTCTAATTGCATATTTGAGTTGTTGAGTATGTACAATCTAAGTGTTCTAGGGATTTTTCTGGAGACTAATTCTACTTATGCATTCAAAAATGCAATTTAAGTAACCCAAAATTGTGATTTCACCAACAATTGTATATACTATGCCATTAAGATTTCAACAAATTTTGTCCTTCTTTAAGAAACATAATGAGATTAATTATTATTATACCTTTTCATAAAAAGTTTAATAACATCAAATAAAAGTGATCCTACCCATATCAAAATATATTATTGTTAGGACCCAAAAATGTCCCTTTTTCACTATATCTTTTGCTCATTCAACCTTATCATTTCTATGCTAAATGCATATTATAATGTGTGCTAAGACCCTTTTTCCCAAGGTATGAATCATTGATCTTGCTTTTATATTATTATTTACTTAACATGTTTGATTGGAAGTGTTTCTCATATTTTACCCATGAATGTTCAACTAATGATCAAAATGTGTAGAACAACCAAGTTTTGAAGAAAGATCGTTGTTGTTACACCAGCTGCTACAGCTGTGCGCCAGTTCTGCATTTTGTTACACAACTACAACAACTGCACACCTTTCCTAGAAGTTGTTACACTTGCCGCAACAGATGCCCACCGATCCTGGAAGATGTTACATTGTTCAAATACGAATCCCGAAGATCGATCCTCAAGTTGTTACACGTTTTGGCTCACGTTGGTGATCAAGATTCTTTTTCCAGATTTTGTGAAGATGACAGATCTTTTGTATCATACGAACAACTTGAGAATCTCGGATTCTCAAGGCTATTATGAGTCTGTTTTAACTGAATGACTATGTCTTTAAATAACAAAGTTTTTGTAATCATTGGTACCGAATATTAGCTTTGAACAGAGAGTGAAGTGAAGCATATTGTACTTGAACATTTTTTTTGCGAATTAATAAAGAAGTGAATTGATTTTCTTTAACCCATTGTAATCTTTTCGAGTGGATTTAGTGAGAAGGAAAGGGCCCACCTTCCTCATAGACTCCCTTCTGTTTCGAGTTTTAGATTCACTTCTTTGATTTGTGTGATTTATCTGTTTAGCATTTATAGAATACATTTGTTGTTATAGTTCAGTCCCTTTCTGTTAAATGTGCATCAATGTGTCTCATAAGATTTAGAATCAATTGTTGAATGCTGCTGGAGAATTGCATTGAGAGTTAATTCCTTTTCTGCATTAGATTAAATCTTTGTTTTCAAGAAAAAGTAAATAGAAGTGTGAAATTTCCTTTCTGCAATTAAGTAGGCTTCCTTTCAACAATTAGCACAAAACTTCCTTCTGTAAGAGTAATATAGAAAATTAGAATAGATTAGATAATCTAGGATTCTTATACACTCATCAAATTAGATTTCAATTATGCAAGTGTGATTTCAATTCTGCAACAATAGATTAAAACTCCAGCTGTGTCAGCAACTTGTGTTAGTGTTCAAGCTTTTCAACTCTATTTGTTTTAGTACTGCAACTTGATTAGTGTTTTCTTTCATAATCTAGCATAGACTGTGCACAATTATCTTACAATAACAAAACTTCCCTGGGTTTGACAATTCATATTGAACACCTTAATTATCTATTTATTTAGACAATTAAAGAGCCCAACATTTTTGCGTCGTTTTGGGGGAAGATAATTACAGATTCTTGTAAGAACATTAGTTTTATTTTTCTTAGGAATGAATAGTCTACATGAATCAAGGAACAAGAGGACGTATCCCCAAAAATACTAACCCTACAAGTACCAGAGGACGTGGTGGAAGGAATCCTACACTGGGAAGGAAAAGCTTTGTTGATGAGATTAAATCCAGAGCAGATTCTTCTTTGGGATCTATCTTTTGCCCTTCAAATCCTCCAAGAAGACATATCCCTCAGTCACCAGAACTACCCCATTTTGAAACATCGTTTTCATTAGGTGCTGAAGTTGAAGGTTTGTCACCAACAAGTCAGCACGCAACACCGGTGTAATGCCACTTTCCAAATAGGAGCTCCAGAGAGGAGGCTTAATGGTCTAATCCACCCTGTTAGACTATATCCAGGGCCAGAGAGGGGTAAACATGATCACTAGAGGTCACTTTAGTCACCGGTGTTATATTCGGAAAGTGACATTGAGCTAAAAAGGGTAAAAAGCACTTTTAAGTCAGTATGAGCTAAAAATAGAAGTCAACAGTGAATTAGGGTTTCAACGGTGATTTAGGGTTTTGGAAAGCTATAAAGGAAAGGTCAACAACCTGATTCATCATTATGCAAATTACGACTTGTCATTGAGGAGAGAGGTGCATCTCAGGAGAGATAGCTCAATGGATTCCAGGAGGAAGACACCAGTTGGCTGATTTCGATGTTGAGAGACACACCCTAGTCACTAGGAAGATCATTCAGGTCTTCCATCATTCTTTAGTAGCAGTTACATAGTGTTCAACAGCAAGGGAACATTCATCCAGAGGGAGGGCGCAACTTCTGAGGGGGTTTTAGGCTGACTTACCCCATCCAGGGGAAATTATGATATTTCCCTCCGACCCATTTGAGAGGAGGGAAAGGCACATATTTTGCTTGGTTCCTCGTCAGATTTTGATGGAGGAATCAACTGGGATGCATTTTCCAGACTTGGACGTGCGACACTTTTGGCGGGCACATTTCGGGTTCCAGAGTGAGCATCAGACCAGATTCAGGGAAACCCTTCCAACTCATTTCCTAGTAGACCAAGGCAGTCGTTTTGAGACTTATCTCGTCCGATTCCGACGATGGAATCACTAGGATGCATTTTTCTAGAATAAGAGGGGGGCATTCCCCCAAGGGTATCCATCCGGGGTCCAGACTCATCAACAGAGGGGTCCGAGAGATACCAGTACTGAGGAATAGAGCAGGGTGCATCATTTGGGATAGTTTCTAGGCCATTTTGAGAAGTATATCTCCTAGGGTGAACTTTCTAGAATTCCATTAGTTACCGTCAGTGCTGCCATATTCCCATCACACCCATTGATTTTGCAGCATTCACATATTCTGAGTATTATCTTTTAGTTGCTTATTTGTATTCCGACTAAGATCCATTTGTCTTCTGATCTAGACGAGTGTTAGTTTATTCAGCTGCATTCAACCTATTGTAATCTGCAAAGATATCATAATACAAACTTTGCAGTCCTTTGTCACATTTATTATTTGTATGATCATTTATATGTTGTAAATAATATATCCTACATACACGTTAACAACATTTCCTAGACTAGACAATTCAAGAACACTACAACTGGAGAATATTGAAGATAAAGGAAGTGTAGTTCGGAACAAGGAAAATCCAGAAGAAGTTGTTTATTTGATCAACGGACAGATAGTCACTAAAGAGGAGTGGGACGCTTTCCATATTGAGTGGAGAGAAAGAGAACATATGAAAAATCAAGGGGATAATGAAGAAGAGTTCCACCGTGAGAATCCACCGAACAATGAAGATCAGGCAAATGGTGAAAATACTATCTCTACCCTAGTCTTTTCTATTACTAATGTTCCCACACAGGGGATAGCTCCTATGAAGAACATACCTCTCTCAGCCCTACCAAATTTCCATAGATTATCTACTGAAGATCCAGATGAGTTTCTGTTTGAATTTGATATTTTGTGTAGAAGTTATGACTACACTACCACTGCGCAGAAGCTTAAATTGTTTCCAGCTACATTGAAGGGTAACGCGTTAAGATGGTTCATGAGCCTTGAAGGAGAGAATATTTCAACATGGACACAAATGAGGCAGCTTTTCCTGAACAAGTACCAAGACTACTGCCGAACAAGGGAATGAAAAGAGGAACTGTTCAAGATGTCTCAGAAGGAGGACGAGACCCTTGAAGATTTTGTGGAGTGACTCCAGTATAATCTACAAAGGTCAAGACATCCGAATGTGAGTAAGGACATTTTGAAAACTATTTTACTAAAAGGAGTTAGAGATGATTGTTTATATATGATGAATATTCTTGGCAAGGGAGATATATCTAAGGAGTCCTATGAAGACATTGTACATATTTGTAAGAGATGCTCTTGAGGATCTACAAAGAATAAGTCAGCTACCAGGGATACCACTTTTTCAAGGGTATAGAAATCATCCAATGGAGGGGCAACAAGAGCAGAAATAGGAAATCTGTTAGAAGGTTTCAAAACAGAACGGATTAACTCTTTTTCTTCACAAATTGATACTCTGTAGATCAAACAAAAACATGCAGAATCAGATCGGGCATTGTCCATTTTCTATCTGAAATGGAAAGATAAACATCCACCAAGGGAGTGCCCACTGAACAATGTCGAGGTATGTCTTATTTGTGAATTATATCATCCCACTAACAAATGTCCCTCCTTACCAGGTGTAAAAGCATCAATGAAGGCAACTAATGAGGAAGCAGAGGTTGTCTATCTAATAACACAGAGAAGACAATGGCATCCAAGAGGTTAAGGTACAAATCCTCAATTCTCTCCTATAACACTTAATTATTGGAATAATGTGAACAATCAGCTTCAATATGGCTAGATGAATGCCCCCCCTCCAAATCATATGCCACCTCCTTATCAAGATCCCAATGCATGGGTACCTATGCCCCAACAACAAAATCATCCTGGGCAATGGAACCCATATTGGAGAGGCCCTTATCAAAACCCTCACCAACAGAACCCCTATCAACAACAGTTCCAACCTCAGTATCAACAACAACAACTGCAGTTACCTCCCAATTCCCCACAAAACAATCCTCCCTTACAACCTCAGATGCCTTTGCAACCTAACCCAAATCCAAATAATAAGTTCGTTCAGAACATTGATATACACAATGTTCTAGCCTTGTCTATTACCCCTATGCCTTGTGATGAGATAAAATTAAAATTAGGGAGAATAGTCGAGCCAATAATTGAAGATGCTCCATCTTCAGAATCAAATAAGGAATCAGGGGAAAACCCATCTATTGATACAGAAGAAATTGATGAACCTATCGTAGAATTAGCAAAACCCCCATTCCCTGAAAGATTAGCAATTACCAAAACTGTGGAATTACCATCCTTCAATCTCTTAGGACAATGGCAAAATCTACATGTTAACATTCCACTATTGCAAGCGATTAGGGATGTCCCTATTTATGCGAAGACTGTGAGAGACCTCTGTATCAAAAATCTTGGAAGAAAACCTAGGGACCCACTCACAGTACACGTAGTGGGAGAATTATCTGAACTGGTGTTAGGAAAAACCCCACCTATTAAATATGGCAACCCAGGAAACCCTACAATCACTGCCAAAATTGAACAGACATTTATTCCTGATGTGCTTATTGATTTAGGGGCAACAATTAACATTATGCCAATAGAGATGACACAATTGTTGCAACTCAGAACGCAAGTCCGACCTACTCCTACTATTTTAGAGTTAGCAGATCGTTCTACTATTAAACCAGAAGGAGTAATTGATGATCTAGTTCTTTCAATTGATTCATGGGAGTATCCTGCTGATTTTGTCGTATTGCAACCTAAAACTCGTCTAGGGGGTCATCCTCTAATTCTAGGAATACCATGGTTAGCTGCAACTTATGCCTTCATTGGTTGTAGATCTGGTTCAATGACCATCTCTGATGGTTATGATACCAAGAAACTTACCCTTTATCCTCATACTACACCCAGTGTGGAACCCAAAAATTATTTATAGATGGACATTGAGGATGAAAACAATCTGCATGTGCTAACCATAGGAAAAACCATGAGTTTCAAAGATGAGACAGAGGATGAGCTAATCAATAGCTTTATCAGTGACCCCTCTATTGTTACACCAAACACGTACCACCAATTGAGTCGAATCTTTGACCCTACTGCCCAGGAAGGAGCCAGCGTAGAGATGTTCTCTGAAACTGTTGTAAATCATGTTAATTAAGATGTAACAACAGATGCTAAAACAGCTGAATTATTTCCTAAATTCAGTTCTAAGAGCATCGCTGTAGAAATCAAACCTGGAAAAACCCTAAACATCAATCCTGATTTATCTTCTGCTGAAACTCGTCGTTTGATGAAGTTATTGATTGAACATAAAGAAGCATTTGCCTGGGATTACATGGATATGAAAGGAATTTCCTCTGAACTATGTACCCACCATATATACATTAAGGAAGACTACCGACCCATTTTCCAACCCCAAAGGAGAATGAACCCTAATCTTAAAGAGATTGTTAAGGAAGAACTCCAGAAACTTCTAAATGTCAGATTCATCTACCCTATATCAGACAACGAGTGGGTTTCACCGTTGGTTATTGTGCCTAAAAAGAATGGTAAATGGAGAGTGTGTGTGGACTATAGAGCCCTGAATAAGGCCACGCATAAGGATCATTTCCCTTTACCATTCATTGATCAGGTTCTAGACAACCTCTCTGCGAAAACATTTTTCTCTTTCCTAGATGGATTTAGTGGCTATAACCAAATAACCATTTCTCCACAGGACCAAGATAAGACCACCTTTACTAGCCCTTGGGGTACATTTGCCTACATGGTTCTCCCATTTGGCTTGTGTAATGCACCAACCACTTTCCAGAGAGATGTAATTGGTATTTTCTCTGATATGGTAAATGACTGTATGGAAATATTTATGGATGAATTTACACCCTATGGTACTTATTTCGATGAAGCTTTAGCTAATATGGAAAAAGTACTCAAAATATGTATACAGTAGTGTCTTTCTCTAAGTACAGAAAAGTGTCATATGATGATGAGATAAGGTGTAGTGGTGGGACACTTCATTTCTTATGTAGGAATTCAAGTAGACCCAACCAAAATCCAGGTAATTTTGGACATTCCAACTCCATCAACTCAGAAGGAGGTAAGAAGATTTTTAGGGCATGCTGGATATTACAGGAGATTCATTAAAAAAAATTCCAAACTTGCCTCTCCTTTATTTTTTCTATTAACAAAATATGTTGACTTTAGTTGGAATGACAAGTGCGAATTGTGTTTTGCAGATCTGAAACAAAAATTGTCCACAATTCCCATTTTGAGAGGGCCCAATTGGGCTCTGCCATTTCACATTTCTTCAGATGCCTCTGATACTGCAATTGGTGCAGTTCTAGGGAAACAGGAGGACAAAGATCCCTATTCTATCAACTATATCAACAAGAACTTGGCTCCTGTTGAGTTAAATTATACAGTTACAGAAAGAGAATTCTTGGCAGTAGTTTATGCGATCAATAAATTCAGGCATTATCTCACTGGTTATTCTACTTTTATTCATACTGATCATTCAACAATTAAGTATTTAATGAATAAACCTATTACTAATGACCGAGTAACAATATGGTTGTTACTACTACAAGGATTTGACATCACTATAGTTGATAGACCAGGAAAAGAAAATGTGGTTGCTGATTTTTTCTCAAGATTGAATATAAATGATGATTCCTTTCCAGATGAACATTTGTTTGCAGTATCTTCTCACTCACCTTGGTATGCATACATTACTAATTATTTGGTTGCAAGGAAGGTACCTCCACATCTATCTCCCTGAGAAAGAAGGAAGATAATTTAGAAGAGTGCTCGGTATAGTTGGATAGGGGGATACCTTTTCTACACAGGCATGGATCAAGAAATCAGAAGATGTGTGAGAGATGATGAAGTTTATGATCTACTTAAAGATTTCCATGATGGCCCTTGTGGGGGTCATTTTGTTGATAAAAGGACTGGGCATAAAAATTTTAGGATGGGCTATTTCTGGCCCACAATATTTCAAGATGCAAAGAAGTGTGTCCAAGCCTGTGACAGTTGCCAACGAATGGGTCAGCCAAATCATAGGGATGAGATGACTCTCCAGCCTCAAGTGGTTTTAGAGCCTTTTGATATATGGGCCATGGATTTTGTAGGGCCCATTAACCCACCTTCTAATCAGAAAGTCTATATATTGGTCTGCACAGATTACATGACCAAGTGGGTTGAGGCAAAAGCACTCATTAGGGCCTCAGAAGAAGCTGTCTTAGAATTTTTGTTTGAAGAAATATTTTTTAGGTTTGGAGTTCCTAGAGAATTATTAACTGATGGGGGACCACCTTTCACATCACATAAGTTTGAATCCCTACTCAATAAATATCATGTTTTGCATAGAATAACTTCTCCATATCATCCCCAAGGTAATGGGTAGGTGGAAAGTACAAACAAAATAATGGAATCCATTCTTACTAAAACAGTGAGGAAACATCGTAGGGATTGGTCTGATAGATTTCATAAATCTCTATGGGATTATCAAACCACTTGGAGGAACACAACTGGTTTTTCTCCTTATGAACTGATATATGGGAAGAGCCCTGTTTTTCCCATTGAATTTGATATCAAAACCCTAAGAACTGCATCAGCAGTCAATCTAGACTTGACTGAAGCACAAAAGGCCAGACTGCAACAACTAAATGAGCTGGATGAGAAGCGTTTGGATGCTATTCATCAAACCACAATGATTCAACACCAAAGAACCAAGTGGCATGACCGAGTCATCAAAAATAAGTTATTCAAAAAGGAAGATTGGGCTCTGTTGTATGATTCATGCTTTAAATAATTTCAGGGTAAGTTGTGTACAAGATGGCTGGGACCTTACGAGGTAGACACTGTTCTTCCCAATGGGACAGTCAGGTTAATCACTATTGATGGATTCAATACACAGTTACTTGCAAATGGTCATTTCTTGCGCTTGTATCAACATCCACTTTCCAAAGATAAATTTAAAGCCAAATGTACAGCTGATAAAAATTATCACTTTTTTACAGGTAAAGGAGCTTGCTCCTTCCTTTTCTGAACCTTAGAAATTTTCTCTTTTCAATAAAACCTTGTATATAAATAAACTCTACAAATTTGAATTTTTATGTTTTTGTTTAATTTTTTTTTATGTTTTTCTACTAAAATCATCCAAAGGGTATCAGGAAGTTACTTGTGTGCAGATAGATCGATGAAAAACATGGTAGATTACAACAAAAGGAGCCAAAGGATTGGTTTTTGAAGTTTAAAAAACTTCCTAAAAACTAAGGGATTCTGTGTTCGGCTGGGTTACATGTTGTTACACCTCTTTCTATGTTGTTACACCATGGTCACTTTACATGTTGTTACACCTTTTTCCCGACTATTTTTCCGTTTCACTTTACATGTTGTTACACCTTTTTACCGACTATTTTTCCGTTTCACTTTACATGTTGTTCCACCATTTTCCCGACAATTTGGTCGATTTACATGCTGCTACACCTAATTCCACCAATTCGGCCAAAAATACATCCTGATACACCTAATTCCACCAATTCGGCCAAAACTACATGCTGATACACCCACTGCTATATTCCTTTTTGCTATTTTACATGATGCTTCACCCATTTTTCTTTCGCATTTCTGCTACTTTTCCATGCTGAAACACTGTTGTTTTGTCACTTTCGCTGCTATCTTTTCCACTCTCCGTGTCAGAAAAGGCCCCTTCATCATTACTTGACTCCACATTAGCAGCTTTCCAGTAGATCAACCAAAGAAAGGACTCCACCTCTTCTCCACTTGTCATATCATCATTTCCCACATTCCGGAGCCGCCTCTCATCATAATAGCTATTTCCACGTGGATCAAATGGCGGTTGGACAGTGCAGTTACTCCAACAGATCAGTTAATGTGGTAATTTATGAGGTACATGACTAATCGTATGTGTCAAAGTAATATAAGATATGGAAGAAAGATTTAATTCTTACATGTCGGTTGTCCTAAATTCGTTGCACCATCAGCCAATGAGATTAGTTGGGGGGAAAGAAAATCTAAGCCGTCAAAATCCATTTTTATAATCACCTCTGCCACCTTTCGACCATGCTTATTTTCGCTGAGACACTGTGTTCTTTAAGAAATCCATGTTTGACCTTGCTATGTCTCTGGTTTAGGTGCTGGTGTCTCCTCCTAAGTTACTATTAGAATCTAAAGCAACACCATGGGAGGATTAGTTGTGAGGTATGAACCGAAAAATATGGATGCATTGTTGCGACACCTAGACGTTTACCAAATATTTCTGTAGGCTGGTTGGATTTCTTATTTTAAGAAGCTACAGGGGTTTAATGAAGCATAGGTATTGGAGTTCAGTCAGAATCTCACAGAGGGGTATTCGATGGTGCACAGGGTGAGGATTCCAGTGACAGAGGAAACCGTGGCTGCTATGACAAGGTTGTCGACAACAGGAGAAAGATGGATTAACAAAAAAGCACATCTTCCCGACGCACAGAAGGGTTTTCTTGTGGACAATGAGCAAGTTCATACCAAGGGCTGAGGTGCAGATGTAAGTTCCTTACCAGAATCATGCGGGAAAGTATCAGAATTTGTAAAAAGGTACATTACATGCGAAGGAAGATATCAAGTAGTTTATTTCTCTGATTTTATACTACTGTCACATTTAAGACATCATAAGCTAATAAACATCCCTTATTACCTTCTTCATTATGTGCATAATATGGCTCACTTTGTCAAGAGATCAAAGAATCCCAAGAATTGTCTTTCCAATCATAGACTGATAGGGTTGTTGATTTGTAAAGGAATGGGAATTCCTAATGTCCCATTACCTGAAGTAGCAGAACAACCAAATCCTATGCTTGTTGTTATGACCGACCCTGAGAAGCCAATTCCTGAGCCCTTGGATGCACCAACAGTTAAAACCCCCACTGTAACTTCCCGTAAGTTGACTCCAAGAGGTCAATGAAAAACTAGAAGCAACTCTAACACCACCCCGAAAATCATTCATAGCCCTAAACCTAAACAACTAAACCCTTTGCCTGCAGTTGTGATCAAGCCAACAGTTAAAAATCCCATTCCTGGACCAAGTCATAAGCCTCAACCCTTGGCTACAACATCTGTTGTTGAAGAGCTCCCTCCTACTCCCAAAAATCAGAAGAGGCAACTCCCTACTTTTGTCTTTTCATTTCCTAGGAAGAGAACTAGGCCACCGAGGCCTACTGCAACAACAGTTACAACCCCCGCTGTAACAGCCAATACGTCGGCTTCATCTCCTGTTGAAATAGCAACAACTCAGAACTCTCCTATCACTGTAACAATCATTCAATCCCGTACTGTCCCTACCAGTGAATCGTCTCGGAAAAGAAAACGTCAAACTAGAAGAAAATCTCAGAGAGGCATCGACATAGTTGCATCAGTTGCACCTCAAAACTCTCCTGTTGCTGCCACAGAGTGTCCTGATTTTGCTGATACTCAGACCCTACTAGATTTTATGGAGATACATATTCCAAGATTTACCTTGTGCAAGGAATTTCAAGCAACCATTTTATCATTACAGGTCGAATGTACACGAATTCCAGCAGAATCATCGGCTTCGCTTGATGATTTTGTGCATCACTCAATAAGTGACGATGTACAGATTATATCAGACCCCATCATTCCATAACCTTATCCTTGTTTGGTTGTTGAAGAACACCCCACTTCTCCTTGTCTGGTCGTTGAAGAACGCCCTCCTTCTCCTAAAGCAACGAAAAAGAAAGACCCTGCTTTTGTCTCTACATTACTTAGGATGAAAACTAGGTCAGCGAGGTCTACTAAAGCAGCAGTTGGATGGAAGAATATGGAACAGGTAATACCCATTCTTTATCCATTATCCTCTGTTGATAAAGAAGTGGTTGTTACACAAGAACCAGTCCCTTCCAACAACATGATTGTGACACAAGAACCAGCCTCTTCCCAGAACTCAGTTGTTACACAAGAACCAGCTACCCAGGAAGCGACTATCCCACAAGAACCAATCATGCTAGAACTAGCTATTACACAAGAGCTAGTTGTCCAAAAAGAGGTTGTTCCATAAGAACTAGTCATGCGAGAAGTAGTTGTTACAAAAGAACCAATTATCATGAGTGTATATGCCACACAGGAACCAATTACACAACATAGTGAGGATGTGCCACTTGCTCAGCTGTTTTCTCAAATTGAGAAGAAGATAAAGGATACAAAAAATTCTAGGATTACTGAACTAATGAAGGAAAATGACAACCTCAAAGCAGAGTTGGATTCCCTAAAGAAGGAATTGCAGGATGCTCGATAGAAAAACCCGGAGGGGATAGCCTTGGACATATTAGCACTGACAAAAGTTGTTATGGACCAAAATAGAGAGCACATGTGCTATGAATGTGGTAATATTTACTTTCAGGAAGGGTATAAAATAGTGAAAGTACCAGTCACTGGTCATGTTGAAGAACCGAACAAATTCTCAGTCAAGACATAATATGACCTTGTTGCTCCACAAAAACCAGTAAGGCAGAGGAGATCTCAATGTAATAGAGTAGTTGTTGGTTTACCAACAACTTTTACACAAAATCCTTTGTTACACACTCAAACTAATTCTGTTCTTGAGGACAAAGCAACAAAGGAAGATTTTTGAAACAACAGATGTTGGGGGTACACACAGGTTTTCCCTATACCGATAGTTAGCGATTTGTCTTAGTAGTTTGCATTGGAGGAGTCACTTCCCTGACTCAAATTCAAAGTAAGGATTGAATTTGTTTTGCATGAGGACATGCAATGTCTTCAGTTGGGGGGCATGTTAGGACCCAGAAATGTCCCCTTTTCACTATATCTTTTGCTCATTCAACCTTATCATTTCTATGCTAAATGCCTATTATAATGTGTGCTAAGACCCTTTTTCCCAAGGTATGAATCATTGATCTTTCTTTTATATTCTTATTTACCCATGAATGTTCAACTAATGATCAAAATGTGTAAAACAACCAAGTTTTGAAGAAATATCGTTGTTGTTACACCAACTGCTACAGTTGTGCGCCATTTTTGCATGTTGTTACACGACTACAACAACTGCACACCTTTCCTGGAAGCTGTTACACTTACTACAACAGATGCCCACCGATCCTGGAAGCTGTTACATTGTTCAAATCCGAATCTTGAAGATTGATCCTCAAGCTGTTACACGTTTTGGCTCACGCTGGTGATGAAGATTCTTTTTCCAGGTTTTCTGAAGATGACAGATATTTTGTATCATACGAACATCTTGAGAATCTCAGATTCTCAAGGTTGTTCTGAGTCCATTTTAATTGAATGACTCTATCTTTAAATAGCAGAGATTTTGTAATCATTGGTACCGAAGATTAGCTGTGAACAGAGAGTGAAGTGAAGCATATTGTACCTGAACATTTTTTTTGTGAATTAATAAAGAAGTGAATTGAGTTTCTTTAACTTATTGTAATATTTTCGAGTAGATTCAGTGAGAAGGAAAGGGCCCACCTTCCTCATAGACTCCCTCTGTTTCAAGTTTTAGATTCACTACTTTGATTTGTGTGATTTATCTGTTTATCATTTCTAGAATACATTTGTTGTTACAATTTAGTCCCTTTCTGTTAAATGCGCATCAGTGTGTCTCATGAGAGTTAGAATCAATTGTTGAATACTGCTGGACAATTTCTTTGAGAGTTAATTCCTTTTCAACATTAGATTAAATCTCTGTTTTCAAGAAAAAGTAAATAGAAGTGTGAACTTTCCTTTATGCAATTAAGTAGGCTTCCTTTCAACAATTAGCACAAAATTTCCTTCTGCAAGAGTAATGTAGAAAATTAGAATATATTAGATAATCAAGGATTCTTATACACTCATCAAATTATATTTCAATTCTGCAAGTGTGATTTCAATTTTGCAACCGTAGATTAAAACTCCAGCTCTGTCAGCAACTTGTGTTAGTGTTCAATCTTTTCAACTCTATTTATTTTAGTACTGCAACTTGATTAGTGTTTGCTTTCATAATCTAGCATAGACTGTGCACAATTATCTTATAATAACAAAACTTCCCTGGGTTTGACAATTCATATTGGACACCTGAATTATCTATTTATTTAGACAATTAAAGTGCCCAACAATTATCACCTTAATTATTGAATCAAAATATATTATCATTTAATTATGTGAAATATAAGACAATTCTTATAATATTTTAATATGTACATATTTCAATGATAATAGTACTTCCTCATATTCTGTGGCCCAATGGGGACATCAAGTGAGGCCCAACAATATCAACAATTTATCTAGTCGAGGACTTGACCCCGATACCTCTTGCGTTATAACCATAGCACTCATCCACTCGAGCTAACCCATCGGGCTATGTGTAGATATATATTACTAACATAAATGAAACTAAGGTTTGTCCATGTATGCATGCAGTAGAGCAGTGGCAATGGCTCGTTGTTTAAGTAATGAATCCAGAGGCATTAATGCTAATAAGGATGCAGTTGACCTGGGTTGGGTATCTTGGATGCAGTTGACCTGGGTAGGGTATATGTATACTCCAATCAATACCTTGTATTTTTGTAATTAGAGTCACTTCCAATATTATGGTGGAATGTTTAAACTATATTATGGGAAGAAAGAAAAAACAATTAGAGAAGGTTTGGAAATTAAAGGATTTACAGAAGGTTTTGAAAGTGAATGATCTTTGTGCTATGTTTAATGAGTCTATTAGTTCTTGAGTATATTGGGAATAATTCGGGCACTTACATAAAATCATATCTTGAAAGAGTTGTAGCGGGTTTATGCACATATGCACTCATCTATGTTAAGATAGACCTTAGTAAGGGTCTTTAGGACAAAATGATTGTTATGCACATATGCATGCATTTGTGTTGAGATAGACCTTACTAAGGGTCTTGCATTTGTGTTGATATAGACCTTACTAAGGGTCTTTCATACAAAATGATTCTCACATGGAATAAGTTTAAATACACATAGGGCTTGGATTATGAGAACACAACAGTTATGTGTGAGATATGTCATCTTCCAGGACATTGACAAGGTACTTGTCCCCATGCTTGAACTCATCCTCCCATGAAAAAACAACCAAATCAAAACCAAAGAGATGGAATTTTATGAAGGAATTGAGTTTGGATACTGACCTTGATGAGAATGAGGTAAATCAGGGCTTGCAAGTGGAAATGGGGAATCCACTCATTTCTTGGGGGTTAAAGTAGAATAAATTGGTACAGGACTTTCCTCCTTGAGGGAGATCATGGTAGTTGATGCTCCTCTAGGTGGTATAAAAATACATCATGAAACTGATACATATGATTTAGATAAGGATCTGGTTCCTTTTAAGAACTATGATTTCTCACCTTTTGATTCATGGTTAGTTACTATGGATCATACTTTAAAGGAGTGGCAAGAAATTAAAAAGAAGGGGAAAAGGAAAAGATCAAGGATTATTCTATAAATGACAAGAAATGAAATGTACATTACTAATGTAATTTTAATCTTGTAAGTATAGTATACATTTGTACTCTTATAAGTGCAATATGTACATATACTTGCTTCTATCTGTATCCTGATTTGAGCACTTGAAAAATTACAATGAAGATGTCCCTCAATATCCACAATAATCATTATTGGTTTGTCTACATTTTGAATATAAAACATGATTGATCATCACCAGAAGAATGTTTTTCTAGGAAAAAAAATATACTAATATCAGAGGAAATATGCATTCATAATAAGCTGATGCAATGTTAGTGTCATGTTTTTTTGTTGTGGAATGGTCTGGAAGCATGGTTGTGGAAGTGTAAGGCCTCTTAGTACAAAGCCTCATAAAAATAAATATAAATACATAAATACTTTTTGACTTATTTATTTCTAACTTTCTAAATAAATACATAAATTTATTTGTATATATTTATTTATATTGATGAAGTGTAAAGCCTCTTATTACAAAGCCTCATAAAAATAAATATAAATACATAAATACATAAAAAAAAATTCATTAAAATTACAATACAAAATTGTTTCTTATAAAAATAGTTGTATAATCTATTTACAATATTAAAATAACAATATAAAGTTGTTACTCAAGGAAATAAGTTTATAACTCTATTTAAAATATTAAAATTTACAATATTTTAAATTTTATTGTTCATATTAAAAAAATTCATATCTATTTACATTATCAAAATTACAAATTTCATTGTCAAAATTTCTTTTTTCTATTACAAAGAACAATAACTTTATTTAAAAAAAACATTCAAATTAAAGTGATGTTTTATTAGCTTACACACAATTTTCATTCTAAAATTGATGTGATGGATATTGAAACATCACCCAAAAAGAGAGAAAAATGAATAACCCCACTTCATAGCAAAAAAATTGTATTTTAATGTGAACATCCACACAATATAAAATAAAATGTCACATGAAATATTGTACAATGTGAATAACAACATATACCCACATCAACTTTATAAAACGTTTGCAACGTTTGCTAGACATTCTATGAAAATGATGGTCCCACACGTATAAGAATATAACATTATTATATCAATCAAGAATTCATTTTTAAGTTTACTAGTCTCTGTCGTAGGCATAGAGGGACTATAGCGATTGATAAAGCATTGACTACATATTAGTTTGTCCTTTGACCGAAAATATTTGCACAATACCTATTGTTGGAGCTATGGAATTAAAAGCATATATTTATATATATTAAAAAGTAGCATATATGTATTGATCTGATTGGCTAAGATATTGGAGGTCTTATTGCCGGCTTCGCTATTCCCAATGTAGTATATGGCAACATATCCAAACTTTTTCTTGTAGACAGTATGTTTTAATCATATATTTTTCCTGTATATTGCTTGAAGGTCGATTAATGCTACCATTAGTTTGAATGCTTGTATTATAATTTTCTGCTACCCGAATATATCCGTCAGTTTTGATATGTACTAAGCATATTGAAATGTTTTCATATCCAAGATTTGTATATTTCTTGAAATTTATTGACACTTATTTTGAGATGCCTCAATAGGCCTGACAACGTAAATGTTTACATGAAGCGACGCCCTCCAACACCCCTGACAGCTTAAATGTTTGCATACCGCGAGGTCCTTAGACAACCTAAGAGTCTTAAATGTTTATGTAAATACGGTTTTCGGAGTACATGCTAGTTCAATAGCCATTGCATGTTTCATCCTTGTTCTACCATTGAAGCTACATACATTGTTTACTGGTTCGGTGACTGCTTCTTCTTTGCTAGTTTGTCGAGTGCTACCATTGTATATTTCATCCTTGTAATCGTTGAAGCTAGATACATTGTTTACTGGTTCACTCGCGATTCGACTTGTGCTTCTGCATTTCATCGTTTCAGAGTAAGTTTCGATGCCATAGTTTCATTTTGTATTCCTTGTTTGCTATTCAGTGTTTGTAGTTTGCAAGTAAGAATTTTTTCTTATTTGTAGTCGCATGTTCCTTGTATGTTTCCGGTTCCTTTTCTACTTCAGCTGCAGTTTCGTAATCGTTGGAGATACATATGTTGTTCACTAGGTCAGTGGCTTTTGCTAGTTCGTTGGTTCCTGGGTTGCTGGTTCTGTTTGTTTGTATGGGGTTTGCGCTTTGGGGCCCTGGGGGTGTAGTTCGACCTCTTCGTGCTTTCTCGTTGGTTTGGTCCTTGCTGGATTCTTTTCTTTGATTCGGCCTTACAGGGTTGGGGTGCAGCGACGATGGTTGGAGCTTGTCTTTTTTATTTTTTTTGGGCGCTTTACGGTGTTCATCCCCTGCACCCACCAGTCAATCTGCAGTTGTGTTATTTTCCATTTTTGCAGAGGCTGTTATCTGTAATTTTGCGAGATTTTGCTAGTGCTCGAGTCCTGCCATGAAAGAAAATAGTTGCATACAAAATTGTTGGAGGATTACATGTGAAGTTATAATATCCGTTGTTTTTTTGTTGGAATAAAGCATATGTATGCAGCCTACATTTATAGACCATGTATGGTCAGATGTGTGGACATGACATGACATGTTATTTCTCCTCTATATAGACTGGTGTGAGCACGATACAATTTGTGTTGTGCTTGAGATATGATATGTGCAACAAAGATTCTTCAAGATTATATTTTCATGTCTAGAAGCATGTCTAGGTAGTTTGCCATGAAAAAATGAGAACTTGTATCGTGGGCATAACAGTCTGTGTAGAGGATAAAGAACATGGTTAAAGGGAATATCTGGATGAATTGCCAGGGAAAACCAGAAATCGTTTAGTTGCGGCCTTGCAATTGCGTGATATTTTCTGCCTTGTAATATATTTTGGCCAAGGAAAAGAAATCTAGACATTTATAGTCATGGATAGAGAAGCGCAAAGGTTCAGGTTTCTGCCTTTGTAAACTATTCATTGAGTCAGTTTTGTTGTATCTACATATTGCTTGTTCTCCAGTGAATACCAACTTCCATTGATGTTCATTGAATTTTGTGGGTTCCCACATTGAAACAAATAGAGTAGCTGGAGAAAAGGAGGGAGCCTTGACTGCATCAGCTGAAGAGGATATAGAAAGGTGCATGCTTGTACTGTTGTTTCATATTGCGTTGTTTTGTATTTCATTTATGGTCCATATATGTGTTAAACTAGTTGTGTGCCTTCCTACATGGTATGTTATCTTGGTTACATATGTTCCTTCCTGCATACTAAGCTAGTTTATGTCTATTGTATTTGCATTGCATTGCTGCATTTAAAGAAACAAAATCGTTGGACAGGACAAAGGACTCTTTGGCAGGTAAATAGACCTTTTTCTTTTTCTTTTAGATGTATGTTTTCATACTAACTTGCCTTCGTCTCGATTTCATTTTCGGCGTTGCTGCCTTGGAAAAAACAGGTTGCTTGGATAGGGAGATGAATTCTTTTGTGCAACAACAGAGGGTTCTGTGGTACAATATTCTAAAAGGTATACCAAGTGTGTCGGTAAATTAAATATACAAACCGGGTGGGAGCATATAATATTAGACTTGAAAATGATGAATTCACGGTAATGGGCCTTTATGCGCTTCCTGTTTCTACTTTTTCCATTTTCTATTATCCCTTTTGTTTTCTAATTCATCTGCTTATTGTGGTTTCCGAAAATTCCCTCGTGCGTCGGTTGGCGGACTAACAGACTGATATATGTGGTCCTGCTTCTACCTTATTCCATAGTTACCCACTTTGTCGATTGTGGCTGTCAGGTTGGCAGGTTGAAGATTGCTCCCTTGGCTTCTAGGGGTCCGTGATATATAAATTGGCCATGGTGACCCGCGGTCATGCCCTGTTTACTGTTAAACATTTCTCCAGTTAAAAAATTAAGATGCATATAGTTTTACGGTTATTTGTTCCTTTCGATGGAAAATATACAATGCATATATTTGTTTAGTCCTGATGTTCATCTGCACATGCTTGCATCAGAAAAAGTTGGACTAGTGAGATGGCCATGAGCAGTCAGTCATCCCAGACATCGACAAACTGACAAGGCCAAAGGTAAAGATGCATACATTGTGCTCTTACTATGTTTACTAAAAAAAATTCCTGGGCTATATACTCATCTATGATATGATGGATATGCTAATGCCATTTTCAATACATGGTTTCTAGCTCGCAAGAAGTATCAACAAGTACAAGTGAAACGCCGAACGTGCTGCATGTTCCGCAGACCAAGAGGTGTGGTTGTGAAACTGTGGCTCCATAGTTCATCAATACTATTCATGTACTTGTAGAACACTACCATTCACTTTAGTTTTCCTATTCAAAAAATGTCATCAAGTCTAGAGTTGTGACATCCAAAGTACTATCAATAGAGGGCTTGAACAATTGCCAAACTGGACAACTGTTCGTCGGGGAAATAATGGTTGTCTATACCACCTACTTGGACAAGGAAAACAAAAGTAGATCCATTATGTGTGCTGATATGACATACAAGGATGCCATGATGACAAACACACTGACTGTTCCTCCACAACTTGTCCAGAAACATGCATAAAAGATATTGCCACGTAATGGGATATCCATTACAAATTTTAATGTATTTCCCAAAATAGTATATGACCGTGGTGATTGCGATCTAATTATTTTGCTCAATGAAACAAGCATTGTGGAAACAAATCTTGCTATTTTTTTAGAATATCGCTTCCTCTCGGAATCAACTATCAGGCAGCTTGCACATAGCATTGATATTTACCCAATTGGAATGATTGGGGTTGTTGTGACACTGGTGAGAAAATTTGGGTCACAACACATTCTCCATATAAAGGATGGAGGGTCAGACAATGACAAGGCAATGGTACCTCTTTTCATATTTAGTTTTGTTCTTAACTTTTTCGTCTGCATATATGTCGGATAAGTTACAAAAATATTGCACTGTTCCATGTTGCGGTTACAATTGTTCGATACGTATTTAGATTTGTTTTCGTCAATGGAACAACAATTGCATAGAGGGAGGATTTCACTTATGTTTTTCAAAAATATAACAAAGAAGAAGGATTCTAGAGAAAGGATCTTTCGGACAACCTAGGCAATGTTTGTAACAGAGTTGTGAGCATATATAGTAGAGGATCTGGAGAAACTAGCTAGCTCTACAATTGTTGTGCATATACATCCACAAAATCATCCTCACTTTGCTTATAAAAATAGCCTTCAACAAATTTTTGCACATGTTTACTTTTTCTTTTTTGTTTTAAAGGGGAGGGGGGGATACAGTTGTGTATTATATTGTTCAATGTATTAATCCCTTTGCTCATGTTTCCAGGTTGAAGGTCTTTTAGTTACAACCAATGTGTACTCGACCCCTTTGAGCATGTATGTGCAAAATTCCATTCCGCTGCTTCTGCCTCTGCTTTAATAAGTGATGATACAATTGATTGTCTGTGATGCGGTGAAAAATGTCCATATATTTATGAACATTGCATCAATGGTGTTATCTGAATTGTGGGAAACACAACTGTGTAGTGTTCGATTAGGCAGCCTCTGTTACAAAATGTGCTTCTTGAATTGGCATATTTTTCGTATGAAACGTATCTACAGAAAAATGCAAGCAGTGTCTATATGTTGTGGTAGCTTCGGATACAGAGAAAAATCACCTTAAATGAGGACAATGCAATTTTGCATATCGGCTGAAGAAGAGAAAAAAAAAAACTAAATCAAACTTTGGGAGGAATGAAAATACCTCATGTATCTATGTAATATTTGTTCAACATCCAAATGAATGTTCGTTTCAAGAGAAAAGGAATGTGCTGACATCTTTTCTTTGTATATCAAATTGTTTGGTGCAAAGGACGATGGGTTCTGCTCAATGGAACCTTCTGGGAACTGTCTTCTGGGTGATTTAAAGTATGGTTGGTTCTTGGTTATCTGGTTTGTCTGTCAATTTGTATACCGTGGAACTCTAGATCTTCTTTGGAGAACATGGAACAATATAATTGAATTTTTTTGGCCAGCTGGCACGTAGATCCACCTAATAATTTATATGGCGTTGTGACACAAATGTACTATGTGACTTGTTTTGGCAAATTTCCTTGATTGATGAACTTGGTCAAATTATTGCTGTGAAATAATTTGAAATCAACGAATATATAGTGTGTGAAGTGCAACTGTCCTATCATACCAACAAGAGGCTCTTAAAATTCAAATTGATCGTTGTTTTCGCAATTTTTGCTTATTCGATGAACTTGGTAAAATTAATATCCTGGAATAATTTGAAATCAACGAATATATACTGTGCGGAGTGGAATTGTGCTATCATATGAACAAGAGGACCTTAAACTTAAAATTGGTCCTTGTTATGTTTGCAGTGATAGAATTTTACAGAAAAATTCTTTTGTTTCCTTCATTTTTAAAAAAATAAGCGATTTAACATCCTTTAATAATTTAATGTAATTCACTTGTACAATAACAATAGTTAATATTAATATTTTAGTATCTGAAAATAATGTTTTTAGCTAAAGTTAGATAGGATGAGCATTGCTAAACAATTGTAATCTTGAACCCGCTAGACACGGAATCCGCAAGTCCACCTGTCAATTTGTATATCGCGGAAGTCTGGGTGATATTTGCAGGACACTGAACAAAAGAGGTTCAAATTTCAGCCCGCCAGGCCGAAAACCCGCGATCCAAAAAGTACCCAAGTATGGAACCAAGGATCCGCATATGCTCTATAAAATCTCGTGTCCATACTTTCTAAAAGTACATGTTTACTATGTATTGCTCGTTTGTCAATAAACTTTTATATCAGTCGCCTGACCAGATTGTACAAACTTTCTCGTTTAATTAAATTCTGCAATAGCAAAAATTATTATTAATAATTTAGTATTGAAAATCATGTTTTTAGATATGTTAGATAGTTGATAGGGATTAGTATCTGTAAAAAATGGAAAACTTGAACCCACCAACCCTCAATTCCATCTGTCAATATGTATATCGCGGAACTCTGAGGGCTATTTGAAGGACAAAGAACAATGAAAACTGCAATGTTGAGCCACGCAGCCCATAGGTCCATTTGTCAATTTGTAAATCACGGAGATGTGCCTAGTGTTTGTACAGTGTGGAACAATAGAGGCCCAATTTTCATCCCGCGAGCCCCATAGACCCAATAAAAAAAATTGCTAGATATTAAATTCATACAGGATCACTATAGGACACTAAAACTGCAATGTTCAGCCAACCAGCCTGAGTCCATCTGTCCACTTGTATATCGCGGAAGTCTGGGTACTATTTGTAGGAGATGAAACAATAGAGACTCTATTTTCATCCCGCCAGGCCGCGAACCAAAAACTGCCTAGGTATGGAATGAGGGATCCACATATGTTGTATAAAATCTCATTCCATAGTTTATATAGAGACAATGTCCACAAGTCCGCGTGTCAACTTGTATATCGCAGAAGTATAGGTGCTATTTGTAGGACACGAAACAATAGATACTTAATTTTCAGCCTACCAGGTTGTGAATCTGCGATCCAAAAAGTGCCCAAGTATGGAATGAGGAATCTGCATATGTTCTAGAACAATGTTTTTGTACAGCGCGGAACAATAGAGGCCCAATTTTCAACCCGCCAGCCCCAGAGCTCCCAATAAAAACAAATCACTAAATATGAAATTCATACGAGATCTCCAAATATGTTGTATAAAATCTCATTCCATACTTTATTTAGAGACTACGTCCACAAGTCTGCATGTCAATTTGTATATCACAGAAGTCTAGGTGCTATTTGTGGGACACAGAACAATAGATACTTAATTTTCAGCCTGCCAGGTCGCGAACCTGTGATCCAAAAAGTGTCGAAGTATGGAATGAGGGATCCACATATGTTCTAAAAAAATGTGTTTGTAAAGCGTGGAACAATAGATGCCCAATTTCCAGCTCGCTAGCCCCAGAGCCCCTGATAAAAAAAAAACGCTAAATTTGAAATTCATACGGGATTGCTATGGGACAATAAAAGTGCAATGTTCAGCCAACCAGCCCGAGTCCACCTATCAATTTGTATATCGCGGAAGTCTAGGTGATATTTGTACGAGACGAAACAATAGAGACTCTATTTTCAGCGCACCAACCTGCGAACCCACGATCCAAAAACTGCCTAAGTATGGAGTGAGAGATCCGCATATGCTGTATAAAATCTCATTCCATACTTTATATAGAGACTATGTCCAAAATTCCACGTGTCAATTTGTATATATCAAAAGTCTAGGTGCTATTAGTAGGACACAGAACAATAGATACTTAATTTTCATCCCGCCAGGTCGCGAACCCGCGATCCAAAAAGTGCTCAAGTATGGAATGAGAGATCCGCATATGTTCTAAAACACAATCAATTTGTATATCGTGGAAGTCTGGGTGCTCTTTGTAGGAGACAAAACAATAAAGACTCTATTTTTGACCCACCAGGCCGTGAGCCCACGATCCAAAAAATTCCTAAGTATGGAATGAGGGATCCACATATGTTGTATAAAATCTCATTCCATATTTTATATAGACTATGTCCACAAGTCCGCATGTGAATTTGTATATCGCAGAAGTCTAAGTGCTATTTGTAGGACATGGAAGTCTAGGTGGTATTTGTAGGACACAGAAAAATAGATACTTAATTTTTAGCCCGCCAGGTTGCGAACCCGCGATCCAAAAAGTGCCCAAGTATGGAATGAGGGATCTACATATGTTCTAGAACACTATCAATTTGTATATCGTGGAAGTTTGGGTGTTATTTGTAGGAGACAGAACAATAGAGACTCTCTTTTCATCCCACCAGACCGCGAGCCTGCGATCCAAAAACTGCCTAAGTATGGAATGAGGGATCCGCATATGTTGTATAAAATCTCATTCCATACTTTATATAGAAACTGTCCACAAGTCCGTGTGTGAATTTGTATATCGCGGAAATGTAGGTGCTATTTGTAGGACAAAGAACAATAGATACTTAATTTTCATCCCAGCAGGCCGTGAACCCGCGATCAAATGCAATGTTAAGCCAAGCAACCTGTAGGTCCTCTTGTCAATTTGTATACCGCGGAAATCTGGGTGCTATTTGTAGGACACGAAATAATAGAGACTATTTTTTCATCCCACGAGGCCACTAACCTGCGATCAAAAAAGTGCCTAAGTATGGAATGCCTCTTTTTTATATTGCTTGTTTGTGGAAATATGTTTATATCACTCGGCCGACCAGATTGTGCAAACTTTCTCTTATAATTAAATTCTACAATATAAATATTTAACAGTAATAATTTAGCGTAGGTCAGGTTCTAAATTTGTATATCGCGGAATTATCAGTGTTATTTGTAGAGCGCGAAATAATAGATGCCCAATTTTTTTCCCGCCAGCCCAAGAACCCCCGATCCAAAAAAGTGGCTAATTATGGAATTAATATGGAATCTCTAAGGACAAAAAAAATGCAATGTTGAACCAACCAACCCACAAGTTCACCTGTCAATTTGTATATCGCAGAAGTGTAGATGTTATTTGTAGGACACAAAACAATAGAGGCTCAATTTTCAGCCCGCCAGGCTGAGAACCATCATCCCTTCACGTGCCCTGGGTATATCTTCGCCCAACCACTTTTCATACTTTGGTATTTCTTGGAATCAGTTTCGCCATTACTGCTGCCTTCGTTCTTGTTTCTAGATATGCAATAATTAAGCTTTAATGCTAGTAGCCATCCTGCAGCAACCGTTAAAACTGTCATTAATGTCCAGAACTCCGGAGAATATTTGTCATTAGTACAAATTAAACTAAGATTTTCCCACAAGCATGTTATCCTTTCCAAGTATTCATTTCAAAGGCCACACAATTCTATTTTTTTGTGCGCCGATGGGTTGGTGCTTTTAAGAAATTTATGATTCTTAATCTCTTTTCGTCATCACTGCCACGTTCACACTTTTTTCTAATTATGCAATTAGTGAGCTATGATGGTCACAACTCATTCCGCATGAACCCTGGAAATTGTCATTGATCAACGAAAGGCTCGAGGAGATATTCCATTGATACGCATTAAACCATAATTTGTGGAGGCTTATATTATCCCTCCTCGATTTTCATTTCAAACATCGTCTCGACCAAACAAAATTTATAAATAACTTCTGGCAGCAGTTCTCTCCACACACAGTAAACACATTGGGGCATAATGGCCAGAGGTTCCACTATTCTAGGGCATATTCTTACTATTCATCTCCCTCCGCCCAGGAGCAAAAGAGGAGATGGTCCCTTGGTACACCGAGAGATATATTTCAAGCCAAAAAATTCCATCGCAACCCTGGCTGGTCAAAGAACCTGCCCAGTTGCAGTCATTGCTATCGCAGAAGTTGATGCCATGAATTCTAAGCCGGGAGAAGATGATCTGATGGACGATGATACTGCAATGGATGATAGCAATGCAGATAATCTTCCCACTCCTGTGCCCAAATTGAAATCAACCATAATGAACGGACCTTCCCGGATCGGTGATTGCAGTCATGACAACACCAAAAGGAGTTTCAGAAAAAAAATTGACATTAAACGCAACAACCACTTTGCACCGCGAAAGTAGGAATTCCAGAGTTCCAAATTAGTCTGTTCTGGGCGAAAAAGTTTTAGTGTAAAGCAATGATATTTTGATGCTCCCAGAGATATATTTCAAGCCAAAAAAATATTGTTTAACATTTTCGGGCATCAGGTCCAAAACTCTTGCTCCTGCCACGCATTTTCCTACTAGTCATCTCCTTCTGCCCAGAATGGACTAATTTGGGCCTCTGCAATTGCACGTGCAAGTTGTGCTACTGAATTTTTTTGGACTATGAAATGGCGGTTTCAGCTAAGGGCTATTCCACTTTCCTTGCAACCATTTTCATCTTCTTTCTGAGGAAAATCTTTTGAAAAATATCAATTTCAGTAGAGGATGATTCATCGACGAGAAAACTCCAAGGATCTTGCATACTGCAGAACCCGTACCTGTGTTTTTCGCAGATACCTTCAATGTTTTGGCCCGAAGAACTGGGTCCAATTTCTAAGCATAGATGTACAATACTCAGTGTTTTTCTTATTTTTTTTTTTATTTTAAATGGATTTTCTATTAAAAAAAAAATTGCCTTGCACTCTTCGTTGCTGCCTCTTTTCCAGGTTTAACGCATGCTCTAATTGGCATGGTTCAATGCTCTCATACTTCTTCGATCTTGTGTTTACTAATACCAATGTACAATGTTGCAGAAAAATCGTTATTCTTGTTTCTAGACATGCAATTATTAAGTTTTAATGCTAACAAACCATAATGCAATAATTTTAATACTTGAGTTAATATGTTGCATTGATGGTAGAATGTATCAAGAACAAAGTTACATGCACATGTTCCAATAAAATCTAATCTTCCACAAAGCATTTGCTGGCAATTAGTAGAAAAGGAAATTTAGTGGTTAAGTTGATATGTTACAGTCATGGAATAATGTATCAAGAACATAGCTGCAGGCATACGTTGCAATAAAATGTAATCTTCAACAACGCATTTTCTAACAATTAGTATATCATGGTTTTTCAACGATGGCACTTCTTTGAAACCAATTCACGCTTACGAAAACTGCCTTCCACCTCTCTATTTTCCCACTCTTTTATTCCCTCTAGTTTCTCTTCCTGGTTACTTAATCGTTTTTTTCCTGACAATGCGTTGCTCCGCAACTTCGCATATTCACATGTTTGTGTTTCCAATGACCGCTTCCCCTTTCTTTAAATTGATCGTCTATTGTTTCCTATCCCACAACTGGCACCTAGATTTCCGCCATATACAAATTGACAGGTGCACTTGCGCGTTGGTTGGGTCAACATTGCAATTCTACTTTTCCATGACCTCCAAACAACATTCAGAGCTATGGTATATACAAATTGACAGATATTCAAAATTGCAACCATTCTTAGATCATACGCTTTTCCGTATTACGGTCCACCTATTATGCCCTTTTCTGTGCTACACATTTTTGCACTGAAATCTTTCTAGAAATAAAATTTAACCATCGGGTCCTCACATATTTAGTGGAACTATTGTCACCCCATTTTGAATCCCTTTATTCTGCTTTCCATACTTCGCCATTTGTTCGAATTTCTTTGGTGAATCATCGGTTTGGCAGGTTGAAGAAATATTTAGTTCCTAGTCGTTGTTTCCTATATCCGCGCCCCTTTGCAATTAGCAGTTGGAAATTATATATAAGATCTTATTGCCATGTATGCAATTAGCAATTTCCCTATTCCATACTTAGCCACTTTGGTGGAATTACGCAAATATACAAACTGGTCACTCAACTGCCCCATCATGATCTCTTCCGTTTTACACATTTTGCACTCAAAAATTTCGAAACATGAAATTTCATCGTGTAACACTCGACTGTCCTGACTATCCCCGTAACCCTTTTTTGAATCCTGTCTGACCGCTTTTCAGAGCTTTCCATTCTTTCCTTTCTCTTCGCCCTCTCCATCACCTTCGCACTTGTCTATAATAAAAGAAAATAAAAAGTTATATATATATACATATCTTGTTTCTAAATATGGAATTACTGGCATTTAATTCTAACAAGTCATCATGCAGAAACTATATATATTGTCTTTGATGGGCGAAAGGCTCGAGGAGATGTTGTATTCATGCGCATTAAACCAAAATTTGTGTGCGGATTATATTATCCCTTGAGAGTGTTCATTTCAAAATCATGAAATCCCGTTCACACGACGTGCCCTCCGCACATTCACGAAACCTTCATTCCTTAATTTCTCTTCGTCGTACCCACCACGTTCACATTTCTAAATATGCAATAAATAAATTTTACTACTAACAGTTCATCATGCACCACCAATACAGGTTGTCATTAATCAGTGAAAGGCTCGAGGAGATTTCCCATTCACAAACATTTAACCAAGATTTAGCAAAAAGTTACATTATTCGCTCTGACAATTCATTTAAACCATCATCTACAGAAAAACAACCTTCTCATAAATCTATGGCATCAGCTAGGGACCATTTCTGTGGAGATACAGTGAACACCTTTGGGCGTGAGGACCAGAACTTCCACTGGTCCAGGGCATTTTCTTATTACTCAACCCCTACCTCAGAGAACCAAGTAATTTGGACCTCCGAGATTGTTCATGCAGGCTGTGTCCCTGAGGTTTTTGACTGTAAGGACCTGACCTCTTGGTGCACCGATAAATTTATTGTAAAGAAAAAAATTATTCCACTACACGACAACTCTTATGTTTCTTTGTCACCTCAGGTCTTCTGCCAGATGTTGAAATTGTCCGAGCCAACATTGACATTCAAAGGAGAAGATTGCAAACAGTTCCTAGCAAAGCATAATAACGGATTGGACCTTTTTCCCCATTTTTTGGAAAGGATGAATCTAGTTCTTGAAGATATTACAAGTATGCAGGTTAGTTCATTTAGAAATCCATTTCGGGAAATTGCCTGGCTGTTTACAAGAATAATGGGACAGGAGTCCACGGGTACTGTTTCCCGCATGTCTCTTTATATTTTGTATTTCACAGTCAACGAACAAGCCCTTTTTGATTGGGGCAAGTTAATTTCCCATGAAATCTCTTCCCAATTGTCAAGATACAAAAGGGAAAAGAAATTTTATATGTCATCCTATTTAGTTTTTGTAATAGCACATTACTGTCAATTTTCGCGACTGGCTCTGTCCAAAAAAGTCAACTGTGAATTCCACCCATTAACGTTCTGGTACTAGGCCTCGTAGAAGCACAAGGCTTCCCACTGTTTTTATGAGGTTTTTAATGGCTTCCTATATGTTTTCAAATTTTTGTTGTTAGGAGAAAATGCTCCCCGCATATCTAAACATGCAACTAGGTTTTTGGACAATAAGGGGACACTCCAACATTTGGATAATTACATTGTCATAAGAATTTTTGGCTCCATGGAACAACCTGCTCTCCTTCCATTTCACGTTACAGATAGAATTTTTATTGCAGAAGTAGCACGTCAATATAGCTATTGGTTCCATTTGTTCCAAAGGAAGAAAAAAAATCAATTCATTCCTCTGCCTTGGAAAATAGGGGAGTTCATCTTGAAAAACATCAACAAAATTGATGATTTCGCAGCACATTTTAGCATCTCCAACCTCAGATATGCTGAAGACATAAAAGGATTCAACCCCTATGATATTTTTAGACAACATTTACAATCACTTGGCTTCAACGATTTTTTTGTAAATAAACACCTGCCCAAAAACAGAGACAATGACAGTCTTGCCTCTGATACCAGCGATGTAGAGACAGTGCAAAGCTACACTAAATTGTACACACAACAGGGGAAAGGCCCCAGTGACAAGAGTGTTCAATCCACAAATACCACTCCAAAAATTACGACATCCCAGAGCATCGCTCCAACGTCCCATCACAGCAACAAAGAAACCCAGAGTTCTTCAAATGGAGGAGGAGATAATGACCCTACTCACTCTAAAATTGATAGTTCTCACAAGCTTCCAGTAGGGAAGAAGAGAAAAAAAAAATGTGGGTCAGGCAGAAGAGCCAGAAATTCAGAGTCAGAAAATGGAAGTTGACACTGATCTGGATGCCATGTTCCCCTTCCTTGATCAACCCCAAGACGTCATCCACCATGGCCATCCAATGAACATATCCGTTACCCAAAATTTTGACAAAGATAAATCTTTTGTGTTACAGAGCGTTGTTTTTGATAGCCGGAACAAAAAATTGATATTTGAGAAAAAAAAATGTTAAAAATATCAAAGGAAAATCTCATTCAAAGGTTGACGTTGCCAGCATGTAGCCGTCCCAAATCTGTCAACTTCACACCGCGACTGGAGAATCACTTCATGATTCCATTGGATGCATCGAGACCTAGAATGCTAAAATGAAGGACTGAGTCAAGGAATTGGAAGACGCTTTCATTCCTATGCCATTGTTTGTCGATCCTTTGGCAATAGCCATGCCTAGTACCCCTGCACCCAATGTAAAAGCATCCTCCACCCTGCTTGCATCATGTAAAGGATATGTGGAGAAAAATATAAAAAAAAGAATGCAACTGGTTACCCAGGCGTGGAAAAGATCACAAACCATCACTTCCCTTGGAACCAGGGCACATAGCTTGCTCGAGCTTTTGCAAGCCGAATTAAAAGATGAAGAAAATTTATTTTTAAAAATGGTCATCCCTTTTGGCAAGATTGTCAACAATATGACAGAAACAAAAAGAAGAGAAGAAGATCTTCCATCCAAAAACCAGATCGGCCAATTGAATTCATGTTGGAAACAAAAAGTAAAGAACTTGTGTCTCATTGTTCAGTTATGTGAACAATCCATAGCGAAGAAAGATAAATTATTCACAAAGCTGTCAAATATAGACTTAGAAGGGAAAACCAATGACTTCCAAGACCCCCTCTTAATCGCAAACTCCTTTCCTTTAACCAGGAAAGAGTTCGGTAAACAGGTTGCTATGTTGAATACCTTGTCTCTAGAAAAGTTTTACAGCATCCTTCAATTTGATCAAGCTCACGTCCATGACTGGCTAGTCAAATATGCAGTACAGAATGAGGAAATTCATCAGGTTCTCTCTAATCTTTCTATCGACTTCCAAGAATTAGAAAACGAAGTTTTCAACATCAATATCGAGAATGATATCAATGTTGCCCCAATGAGAAGCTACATTGAAGAATGGGTCGAAAGGCAATTGAAACAGGCCGCCAACGAAAGACAACAGGCAGTTCCCTGCATTCCAACAGCCGTGGAGAACATCCTTGAAACCGCAGTCGTCGTTGACATCAATGAAACATCAGCCACAAGCAAATAGCCAAAGCACTCATATGTACCCTCACTGTAAGTTTAGTCATCACATATTTCTTTGTTTCTCAGCCCGGTTATTCCACTTTCTTAAATACAGATGTATAGGCAAACACTTATACCTTTCCATTTATTTTCTTTTGCATCTATTGCACTCTATCTTCTTTCCACAATCCTGTTTCTTGTACATATTTCTCTAATGGTCCGCGGTAGCCCCAATCCGAGTCTACATGACAAATGCATTGAAATTCCGGTTTATATGTAACAGACTTTAATTTTTTGGTATATTTCAAAATTTGTAATAGTATGTAACAAACTTTCATTTTTTGATATACTTGAAATAAAAAATACATTTAAATTTTTACATGTTACAGACTCTATTCTTATCTTTCCGCATTTTGTATAACAAATGCATTTGGTTTTTAATATGTTAGAGTTTTATTCTTATCCTTCAACAGTCTATATGGTAAATGCATCTACTCTTTTATATGTTACACACTTTTCTTTTTTTATATATTTCAAAATAAATGACGTTCAACAATGCAAGTGTCATTTACATATACCCCATGTTCACAAATGCATTTAAATTTTTATATTACTTATCTCCTATTAATTTTATGTCATCATATATTTTTATCTTTCACCAGTCCATATGGAAAATGCATTTAAATTTCCAAATTTAATCGTGCACTGTCAACAATTTTTTTACTTTGTTATATACTTTCAAAAAAATTAGGTTTGCTATATACTTTCAAAAATTAGATGTTGTTGTGCCTACCAACCGTCATTTACTTTTGCCCTATCTTCCGTGATATACATTTTGCACAACATTTCCCTGATATACATTTTGCACCAAACAATTCGTTTCATTTACAATTCGACCCCATTTTCCACAATTTTCTTTCTAACCTCCTTGACATGGACTGCGCTGCCACACAGTCTTGTTATGCATGGATTGAGGGTTCATCCCTGGGTTGTTGCAATTTCAATTTACAGTGGATAATTTATCACAGTGGATAATTTATCTTTTGATCATTTATCTTTTGAGTTAACAAAGTTGATTCTTTAAATTAAAGTGATGGATAATGGATATTTTGTTAGGTGGATATTTTAGCAAGTGAAATTAATAGTAAAAGTGTTTATATCTATTTCTTAAAAATATTTTAATGCAATAATAATAAGCAGTTTAATGTAAAAAGTTAAAATAATTAAGAAACACTTAAAACTTATAATAATGTATTATTTTTCCATGGTTTAAAATAAAAATAGAAGTGATAGTGGCTGCTCCATACTTTTAAAAGTTGAAGTAGAATTAGATTAATCTAAATGTTAGTAACTATTGGCAATGTCCCAAATGTAAATTATTAGCAATGTCCCAAATGTAAATTAAAGTCTTCAAAACCTTTTTAAAATAAATTGATAAGTATTTAGATTTTAAACATTTCAATATTCTAAAACTAAATTGGAATTCATTCATCATAGAAAAGGACTAAACTATTGGTTATTTATAAATTTTTAAAAATATAAATTTTTAATTGAACTTATAAACCTAAAACAAAATATCATTAAGTTTGATTATTTTTTATTAAAATTATATATTTTAATACCATAGAAAAATTTCATAAACATTCTAATTATGAAATCAATAACAATTTTATAAAAATAATTTGAAAAAAAATAAAAAATTAACCGCATAAAAAAGACACAAAATATTGTCATTTATCCTAGTGCATTAGATAGTGAGTTTGTGGAATCTACTTGAGAGAGGGCCAAGTATCCAACATTAGTAATCCAAGAAGCAAAGGACATACACGCATAAATCTGTATCTAAACATCTTACATTAGAAACAACATTAAATTATACTTCAAGATCCAAAAAATTATCTTAACATAAACAATGTTTAAAAAAAACAATAGAGTTATATACTTTTAAGTAGTATTTTCCCTTAATTTTGTATATGAAAATGGATATTAAAATATTATTTTTGATTATAATTTAATCTCTTATCATTAAAAATATTAATAAAAATATTATTCTTGTAATTTATTCTCTTATTATGTAGAGAGACACATTATACAGTTAGGTAGATGTGTGATTCCATGATTAAATTCAACACTTGTCTCTCATAATAATTTATCTGACAAATATGTGTAAAACCACATAAAATTTATCTAATCACAAAAAAACCAATCATAAAATATAAATTTAATTTTACAAAATTTAAAAATGATTTTTCATTTTGAAGAATAATCAATTTAATAAATATTTTTTTTGCATACTTTGAAAAACTTTGTACTAAAATTGTAAAAATTGTAAATTATTTAAAAGTCAAATGACATTGACTACAAAGTAATTACAATATACTCTGCCTTAGGAAGGTATAACTAGCATAGCCCTTAAACCGACTAATGTGCCAAAGTAAATGGGCATTGAGTATTGAGAAATGAGAATGTTGAAGTGAATGTGTATTGAGTATTGGGAATAAGAATGTTTTTCCTTTTTTTTTTGAATAAAATATTTATGTTTTGATTATATACTTAAAATATATATTGAAGGTATAATTTATCCTTGGTTATGGAGTAAGACTTAAAAGTGCTTCTCATTCACTAAGAGCTCATCTTCCTTGAAGTTCCTAGTACTGTTTGAGAGGGTGGGGCTAAATTTTCCTTTTAAACCCTAGTTCAACAAATCATAAAAACATAGTTTCTAACTCCTAAACAAAAAGGGCTCAAATTGCATTTCACACATCAATTTTTTTAAAATTATCAAAAATGCTTTCTTTTTCCTCCAATCCTTTTTCATACATCTAATGTCATAAAACTAAGTAGAGATTTTAGCTTTTTATTAATTCTTTAAGCCAACAAATTTTATAATTCTCATAATATAATATGTAAATATGATATTCTAAAGAGTGATTTGACCTACTTAATTTCATATCTACAATACATACAATATGTTAAAATCCAACTTACCATCTCATAAGGACGTGTTTTCTAGATGCTAAACAAGAGCAACATAAATGCAATTTTACAAATTAAATTTTCAAAAACACATGTTTTTGATATTATTCTTTATCTAATAATAAAATTATACATATATATATTCTCCATAAACAAATCTATGAGTCTAAACTAAGAATAAAGATAACCACAAGTTACCATTATAATTTTGATGTGAATTGAGTGGGGTGAGGAAGGGGCATGCAAAAGAAAGTGTATACACGTGGACAACAACATTGCTTATAAAATCATTCATGGACCAATTGTTGTTGAGGTTGTGAGCCCCAAAGAATATCTTACCCTTGCCTACGGGCCGGAAGGTGGGGTGCTTGGTTACATGGAAAAACAAAGCATAAAAATAATCACACAAAAAGACAATACCATGCTTTGATACTTGAATTATACCCGGTGCTCAAAAACAAGATGGTCCAAATATACATGAAAATGGCTAGGGAAGGTTATATTAGTCTCAACCCATTTTACAGATTATGTGAACTCCAACATGTTTCCAAGTAAAAGCAGTTGAGGATTTTCCTCAGTAAGATTGAGATGTATTAGCTGCAATTCACATGCAACAGATTTTTTAAGGATTTTCCTGAGTAAGATTGAGATGCATTATCTGCAATTCACATGCACCACCACATCAAGGTAAGGTGCTAAGGTTGCATGAAAGAAATAATCAGTGCCCTTTCCAAGTTGCAAAAGGAAATAAACATATTTATAAAGCACACAATTCACTAACTTGGTCCTTATTTGATTTCACAACAAGGTTTTTATGTCTATAAAGCAAATGCCTTTGATCCTCCTTCTTGTCTTGATGTTGTTCTTCCACAAATCTTACTTATCCCAATTTGCATCAATGCCTTAAATACTCGAGGGAGCATGATATATATTGTGAAATACAAATCAACAGATATACATCTTAGAGAATAGAATGCCTACCCAAGAGTGACAAATGATCTGGGACAATCCGTCCAACATGGCACACCATTACCATCAAACCCAAACATAAGTCAGTGACCGCAGAATCTATTGTAAACACTATTACCATCTTAAAGTTTTACTATGGCACCATACAATTGAATAATATGAACAAGGGGAACATACACATGAAGAATTTAGACCAATACATGTTCTCAGGGGGGCATTAATAGAGAAAATATATTATATATTTTCTCTATTAATGCTCCCCCCCCTCATATATGAGGGTGAGGGGGGTGCATTAATAGAGAAAATGTATTAAGATGTATTATTATAATACATTTTCTCTATTAATGCATCCCCTTCCTTGAATTGTTGCACCTTCTCAATGTCAAGCTCAATGCTACAAATGTTGCTTTTACTAACATTTGCTGCCAAATAATCAAATTGTTTAAGATTGGCACCATTGGACCTCACTTGTGATATAGCTTTAACTTTATATTACTGTATTAAATAACAACAATATATATTCCCCTAGTTGCACTCCACATTAGGTAATTGACTATGTTAAATGTTCAATCATTACCATTATCTCATTGCATAAGAAACATGACCTTCACCTTAAAGAGTGTAGCAAGTTTAACTAAGATTACAAAACTCAAAAGTTGGACCTATGAGTTCTGCATATATTTCCTTTTGAATACTACCATCTATCAAAATCCAAAATTTGAAAATATGAACAAGTAGCAATATCTGAAAAAGTTTAGCTTGCTTCCATATTTAACTATCAATGAGCTCATTTCCCTCCAGAACCTCTCCAATCCCACCCCACTTGTGTGTAGGGTTCTTTCCCGGATGACAAAATGGTACATTGTAATAGTTATACGTTTAGAACCAACCTTGTTCACCCAAAGAGTTACAAGGTCACCTATATGATACTGCCCACAACCGCAAGTTTGAACATAGAACACAACTTCATAGAAAAACTTGAACCTCATAAAGTTAATGGGCGAATGAGAGTGCCTAAGTAAATTGAGGGATGGACTTATAGGATGAGGAAATGAATAAGGAGCATTGCTATGGTGTCACTAAAGTTTAAGTAGCAATTGCAATCAAGCTATCTCTAATCACAACTATTTATTTTTACCAATGGACTTCCATAATTGTCATAAGGTTAATCCATCCATTTTACTTCATGTATTTTTAATGTCATAACTCAATTTGTAAACAAGCAATGGGGACAGTCATCAATAGTTGCTATCCACGATCCACGATTGCACTGACTCTTATTCAAGAAAAACCATGTCACCTGAATAACCCGTTGGTGGTTATTTATAATTTTGTTTGTTGTTATTATTAAATTGTAGAAATAATTAATTTTAGTATAAAAATAAATTAAACATCCTCAAATACTTAAATTGCAATTTAATTACACTTTCATAAATTTAAAATAAAATTAAAAAATTAAAAAATACAAATTTCTTCCTATTTATAATAAACAAGAAAAATGCACTTTTAAAATTACAAATAAATTTAAAGTTATGAAAACTTTTACTTAGTTTAATAAAACATGTTGAAAATAGAATAATAATAAATCAATATTTTAATTAAAAACTTGTGAAAATGATACAGGTTAAAAAAATCCTTAACCTAGTTAATTTTATCAATATTAACACTTTTTCTCTTTATAACTATTCTAATCAATTATAATTGCATAACTATTCTTTTATAACTATTCTAATTAATAACAATTGCATAACTATTTTGATAATGATTTCAAAGTTGATATGTCATTCCTTATTATTACACGTATACAATTAAAAAAGATATAAAATTTTGGCATGATTATATTATTAAAATTGAAATTTATATTTCTCACATATCAATGTAAAATATTTATATTAATAAATTAAATATATTTAATAAAAAAATTAAATATATTTTAAATATAATATACTATGTTTTTTTAAATTTTATATTATGATGTAAATTTTATATTATGATGAGGATGTGGATGATTAATGTCCACTAAGATTGAATTGGTTTATCAGACCTTAAGAGGGTTAGAGATTACTTGTGATTATTTAGAATTTTGTTTCTGTGCTCGAAAAACATTAAGAGAAGCTTTCCAAGATCACCATAGTTTTGTTGAGTTAACAGGAAGGTTGGTAGTGTGACAAATATTTTGAAAATGAGATCTAATATGGGTATAGGCTGGACAATCTAAGAGAATACACTTTTCATCTTCAACGTTCTTAGTGTCACAAAGGTGATAAACTCTTTCATCCCATGGTGTTTTATGAATTTTCACTATGGAGCTCATGAGAATTTGTTCTTATCTTAGGAATGCTTATTTTTTTCTTTACACTTGTCAAAACAGGGAGATACTTTTGATTTTCTATATTAAGGTTGATTACATCCTTATACAATTTGTAAACATTTAATTAATAAATCAAATATATTTAATAAAAAAATAAAATATATTTAAAAATATAATATAATATGTTTTGTCAAATTTTAAATACAATTTGTAACCATTTTATTCATTCTAAAAATATAAGACCCGGCCTGAAAATTATCAAGTTAGGTTGTAGTTGATAAAACGATGCCACGAGTCGACATTGTGCTACACAATGTTTCCACGATGATAAATGGTCGTTTGAATCTGCATGCATACGTGTATCTTTGTCACTAATTGTAATTTGTGTTTTAATAGTGACATATTTGGAAGTTTAGAGTTTAACAAGCAATTAACGACTTTCCATCTCTAATTTGCAAAGAAGTTGCATTGGTACAAAACTTCACTGTCAAATTTTTGGGGTGATGAAAGTTGAAAGGAGGCGTCAATAACCAGAAGTACTATGAATAATTTCAAGTGGAAAGGGTTAGATCTCATCTTTTAACGAACCTATGCATACCTTACGACAACAAGGGTTAGATCTCAACTTTTAAAGAACCTCTGCATGCCTTACAACAACAATAGAACAAGAGGAGTAAAAATGGCATTAATGGAAGAATTAACATCATCTGAGATTAACAACAAAGTTTAAGCTTTAATTTTTGGGGAATTAATGACGTCTATTGCCTTCTTTTAGCATAAGCTATAATTTTTGGGGGTATTAACCACATTTAGATTGTTCTTTTGGTGGAAGTTGTGAGATTTTGTGGAATCAATTGACAGGAATGCCCGAGCCATTGCATGCCAAGGGTTTGCAAAATTAGTTGCGGCCAAGAGGCCGAGTTCGAGTTATTTTAAGATATTCTTCACCAGAATAGGATTCTATCTCACGGGTTTGTTAAACAAGACTGACTAAAAAGAGGAGTTTTTTTTAAATGTATTTCTATTTTTTTTAAGGTGGTAATGCTCTCGTCTTTTAGCAATTCAGCTATTTTCCCTTAAAATTGAATGTGTTGGAATGTATCTTTCTAAATAACCAGGGTTAATTATTGTGGTTAACTTATTTTTTCCTCAGAAAAAAAGTGTAATTCTATTCATCCAAAGAGAACCAAATTACATTATGTAGGTGCCAAAAGCATGACCCAATCCTGGGTAGAAAATCCAAAAGGGACACAAAGTAGCTGGTTGGAGAGCCAAAAGGAAATGACATGAGCTAATAGAAGCCCCTAATAGGTCGGAAACCTGGTACAAGAGATATCGTCACAGAATAAAACTCCAAACATTAAATCCAAACAAAACCTAGAGGTTGGATGGACCGGGTCAGAGAGGTATGAAAACCTTCACATTAGCATAACCATAAAGCAATGACGTTGATGAATATCCCAACCAGTAGCAGTAATACCAGGAACTGCACGCCCATTCCATGGACCTCAAGGTGAAGAAACCACACCATACACCCAAGGATAGGACCTGAAAGTTCTGGCACAACCCCCTCTAGATAGAAAAATACATCAATAGCCACCAAAAGGAGTCAGATCTGAGCATACATCAAACCCTGAACAAACCAAAGAACCCACGCTAGCATATTTGGGTCATTTTGCGACGGTTGTTTTGATGCTCTTGTGATGTTATATCATTGACATTGCAATGAATATGGAGTCTTTGAAACATCATTTTATGTCACGTGGAAATTGCGACGAACTTGAACAAATGTCGCAAGAGCGACAGCATAGGAAATTGCGACAAAAAATAAATATCATTGCCAATACGACAATATAGGAAAACTATGTGAAACCAACATTTTGTCTCAATTGAGATGCCCATTGCGACATCAAATTTCATGGTTTATATAGAAAAACTATCGCAATAATTTAATCGGTCGCCGCACTGGCGACAACAACTTTCGACAATGTTTTGTTGTTTACATAGCAAAACTATCTCATAAATTGAAGTTGGCATTGCGTGTGTGACGACAACTTTTCATTGTTTATATAACAAAATTGTTGCATCAATTGAAGTTGTCGTCACACGTGCGATGACAACTTCTCGTTTTTATATAGCAAAATTGTCACAACAATTGAAGTTGTCGTCGCGCGTGTGACAAGAACTTTTCATTTTTATACAGCAAAGCTATTGCAACAATTGAATTTGTCATCACACCTGTGATGAAAATTTTTCATTTTTATATAGCACAACTGTTGCAACAATTGAAGTTGTCGTCGCATAGACGACAACATCTTTTCGTTGTTTATACAG